>NMUG010006185.1:0-12722 GCA_002855965.1 Monotropa hypopitys | reverse complement strand
TTTTATACTTAATTTTTAAAATTGTTTTTATTAAATAATATGTTTTTTAAAAAATTTTAAAAGTTGTTTTAGAAAACGTTTTTGGACTTCTAAAAAAATATTTAAAAAAAACTTTTTTAGAAACAGTTTTCAAGATATTTTAGAAAATATTTTTTTTAAAACATTTTAAAAATTATTATTTTCCAATTAAAAAATCACACTTAACAGAAGAGTTAACATAGTTTTCCATCCACAAAAGGACAAAATGTGTAGCAATGTTTATATTTCAGAGACAACATAGTGAGTTTTTATAGTTTAATGACAACATAAAAAGTTTTTATATAATTCGGGGGCGAAAATGGAAAAAAGTAACTATATCAAATGAAACTTTGACTCAAAAATTTACTCAATTTTGAGTCATGGCTGGAGATGGCATAAGCCTCTAGGGCTTGAAGTCGAAACTCTCCACAAATCTCCGAATTCCGCAATTTCTGAAGAATCTTGCGATTCGAGCTATGAATCCATTGACCTTAGTGAAACGGATCCAGAACATCAATTCGAAAGAAGCGTCGTTAGGTATTTCGGAAGCAGCTTCGTGGCACGCCAAGTACAAAGATTCTGCGTACGTATTTGTTGGCGGCATTCCATTTGATCTTACTGAAGGCGATCTTCTTGCAGTTTTTGCTCAGTGAGTTCTTCTTCGTCCTGTAACTTCTAGGTTATACTAATAATTTGGGAAATGAATGCCATGATCTTTCACTCGCCTTGCAATTTAAGGCTGATGATTCCATTTGTTCTGTACATTATGCCATAAGGATCATTTCGTTTCAGCTACATTTCATCTAATTTTACGCTGCTTATGTTAACGAAGGGTTGGGTCTGAAAAGCTCCATATTACCACCTCTCCCAAAGACAGAAAAATGAAGGTGCAGGGGATAGCTAATCAAAATTATATGTGGACCCGTCTAATGGCTCAGTCATGCTTGTTTTATTTGTACTGTAAAGCTGTTGCTAGGGGTTTATTTCCATTCTATTTCTGGATTTTACAAATTCAATTGGCCTGGACACTATCTTTTCCTTATTAGCAGCAATGATCGAAAGCTGCTGATATGTGGAAAATGATGACTTTCACTTAAAACTAGGTCATGGGATTTGAAGGATTTAATATCTTCAAATATCAAATCATTAAGCTGTAGCTTCCTCTATTAACTCTGAAGCACCGGTATGGGTATGACATGTGGGTGGGTACGGTGGTATTGAAAACTTAAAATAAAACATTACAAGTGCGGGTACATCTTCAATTTTTAAAATAATTACACATCGTGTGTATAAATTAGCGACAAATTCAATAATACTTCATCTTAGTCTTGGTAATGTCAAACCTATAGCGTTTATCTACCCTCTTAGACACGGTTTGATATATCCCTCAAAATTTTAAGCAAATGTGCCTTAACTTTATACCAGAGAGAGATCATATTCTTCGCTCGAATTCAGTAGTTCGGGGAATTTCTCTTCCTATATATTATTCCTAATTAACCATCTTTCTTTCTCTTTATATATATTTTTAACGTAAATCCAAAGAGAAACATGGTCTTTTTCATTTACGGATGTCCACCATTACTTATTAAACTTCCCGTAGTCAAATGCCTTTTCTTTACCTCAAAATTTTCATATTTTTCAAAAAAAAATGAGAATATAGTAAGGACAAATAAAAAAATAAGATGTTAAAATTGAAACGAAAAATCATTTGTTCGTATTAAGAAAAACAACAGACGTACTGGAGCTGTATCCACAGAAGTATCCATCATGTACCGCCGTACTGGAGTCGTACTAATGTCTTACTCAGAAACCAAAACATGCCCCATATGTTTTTGGCGTACTGATATGTATTTTTCCGTACCAGTACCCGGTACTCATACGGTAATATTTTGGAGTATTTGTGCTTCATAGCTCTGCTCTGAAGTGTGAAACTTTGAACCTTGTTGGCTGTATTGAATTAGCTTCTCTGGTCAGTAAACCTAGACATAGTAAAGAATCTTTCTAACTTTGTGGTACCATTCTTTTTCCACATGCATATTTTATATTGTCCTATTATCTGAGTTATGCTATTTGGTTGAGTAAATACCAGATATGGAGAGATTGTTGATGTTAATCTTGTCAGAGACAAGGGCACCGGTAAATCGAAAGGTTTTGCATTCATTGCATATGAAGACCAAAGAAGCACAAATCTTGCTGTTGGTTAGTGCCACTTGTTTTAGATAAACCTCCTATTAATGCTACAACCAGAAATGGCGCTGATTGTTTGATCTACTTCACAGACAATCTGAATGGCGCACAAGTTCTCGGTCGAACCATTAGGGTTGATCACGTTAATAACTATAAAAAGAAAGAGGAAGAAGACGAAGAGACAGAGCGGCAGAAGAGGGAGGCACGAGGAGTATGTCGTGCTTTCCAACGAGGTGATTGTAATCGTGGAACTTCATGCAAGTTTTCACACGATGAACAAGTAAGATAGCTGATTCTCAATAATTTTTTATACTTCTCATTTGTTTTGCTTTAGAAATGGACAAAACAGAGGTTGCTTACTGTGACCTGGAAGATGAGTTGCTTATTGAGTTTTTTTTTCCAGAGAGCTGCAGACACTGGCTGGGGTCCTGATGATAACAAAAGTTCAAGATGGGGTCATGACAGGTTTGATGGTTCAACAAAGACTGAAAAAAGATCTGGACCGTCAAATCACATTCCAGAATTTTCCGATCAACAAAGACTTAGATCAATTGATAAAGATGCCAGAAGTTCCAGATTGAAAGGCAGTGTAGGCAAAGATAGCCATAGCAAGCTGAGAGAATTGAACTCAAGAGATCAGGACCAAGCAGAGTGGAAAGAGAAGGAGAGGGATCAAAAGGAAGATTATCGTAAGCGAGAGAGAAGACCTCCAAGGCATGATGCTGAACCAAATCCAAGAGAAGACCATGGTAGGAGGGAGGAAAAGCGGGCAAGAAAGCACGAACCAGACTCTGATCACAAAGAAGACAGAGATAGGAGGGGAAGAGACAGAAGGTCAATTCCTGATAGGGGTTCTTCCCCACATCGTCATCAAAGAATGGATGAAGACTACCATCACAGATCACGCTGATGAGTTGTGTTTTCAAGACAAGAGCTGTGTTATCAGAAACTACTAATCCAGTGTATTTGTGTTTATTTTTTCCATGTGAGGGTTATGATTCTTTTTGTACAGCTGATTTTCCAAAATGGTGTGCGGGTGTTCTCAGAATCTCAATCATGCCTCCTATGCTGTTAACATGGAATGTTGTCTATTTAAAAGAGGTTGACCTTGTTGCTTCTAGTACAACCCTCTTCCCGCCGAGCCACCTCCACCACCACCACACCACCACCCCAACTATCACCACCACAACTCCAACACCACTTTCATCACTCCACCAACCCGACTTCACCACCACTGCCACCCACCCACTACCACTTCACCGCCACCACCACCACAACTCCAACACCCTAACTCCATCATCACTCCACCACATATTGAAAACAAAAAAAATCAATAACTAACAAACATGTTTCTATCTTATTTTTGTTTTCAATATTTTTACAACAGGTTTATACCAAATATATTTGTGATTTTTGTTTTCACCTAAAAAATATAAGCAAGTTTTCAGTTTTTTAAAAACTAAAAACTGTAAATTTTACCATATAGGCTGTGTTTGATAAAGTTTCTAGTTTTTAGTGTTTAATTTCCAAAAAACTGAAAACTTTTTTATGTTTTTGTAGAAAAAATCATAAACATGTTTGGGGTCACCTGTTGTGAAAATAGTAAAAACAAAAATAAAATGAAAACATGTTTGTTATCCATTGATTTTTTTATTTTCAACATGTGGAATCGGGGTGGTAGAGTGATGACGGTGGTGGTGGAGTGGTAGTAGTAGCTGTGGGTTCCTGTATCCAAGATCCGACTTGCTAATCCAAGATCCGAGCCCAATCGATTGCCTGGTGGCTCCTGCGATCACAGAAAAGGTGTTAGAACTGCCCGGCGCCGGATACCAGAAAGGCTTTTCGATACCTAAGTCATATGAGTGTTTGAGAGCGATTTTTAGAGATAGTAGCTGCTGGAAATCAAAGTGAGTAACCCCTTACCCGTTCTGCAATGCATGATATTTATAAGCTGCTCTCATCGCCCTTAGTGCTGGGCCAACGGCCCTCTAGTTGGTCCGACCAACCCGTTCCAGCCCCAATGGGCCTGCCCCCAACGGGCTAGCTCCGATTACTCGGCCCATCGGCCCATGTTTGGTTCGATTACCACAATATCCCCTCAATACTTTCGGTCCATCCGGACTCCAAGTATTGAGTCAGTTACCCGGGTCAACCAAACCAGTCCGTCTTATGACCTTTGCTGACCAAATGGTCCGGGAGCATCCTGCCACTAGGGCCGTATCCGAGTCATCCGTCTCGGGATCAATCTGGAGTATCCGGACCGTTAACACGCGTTCATCCAACGACTATATAAATTCTTCTGGAACCTTCTTGCCACGTGTCGTCATCCGGTGGCCCTCGCCTCGAAACTGTGACCACGCGTTTTGAATGTGAACCGTCACTCCCCCGCCTATATAAACGAAGAACCCCCTCAGACCATCTTTTTCACCACCCAGAGCTCTCACCACTGCAACACAGCGCTTGATTGTGTGCTTTGAGCAGATCCAAGGCGTCGGTTATCTTGAATCTACAGGTTAGGACCATCCCGTCACCTCCTTTTCTTCTTTCATTTTGTTTAGGACACATTCAGCCCCACATCTTGACCCCTGCAAATAAGAATGCGCACGGTAGCACTGCTCATGACGTTGGGGCGTTGCTAAAATACGCCTGTCGGTTCCCTTCTTCCCGGACCGATTGATCCGACAATTCTTCCCTTTTCTTTTGGTCAGGTATCATGTCGGGGAACCGGGGCAGTGCTGCTGAAGCAAACGTAGCCGCTGCGGAGCAGGAGGGACTCAGCCCCTTCGTCGAATATTTTGCAAGTAACCAAAATCTGGGACAATTCCGGAGGGTGTACGACATCCCGGACAACGTTCACGTTGAGCTGGTTGGCCTGAACGCCCAAGGTGCTCCGGATGTCAGACACCGTAGGGATTGGATGCTGAAAAGTCCAGATAGATTGTGTGCTCATGAACTATTCCGTCCGGTGACTGAACCACAATTCCTGCTCTAGATCCCCTGCTGTTAGATGCTCCGTCGACATAAAGCTTCCATCCGGGGAATTCTTCCGGGAATGATACTGCTTCGTGCCGGATAGGTGCATGGTCTGGTTCAGTAGGCCTTGGTGAGAATTCTGCCACAAAATCTGCGAGCACTTGTGCTTTGATGGCGGTCCGTGGTTGATACCGGATGGAAAAGTTGGCCAATTCCACAGCCCACTTTGAGATTCTGTTAGACATGTCTGTTTTCCGGAGCACGACTTTTAAGGGATACTCTATCAGAACGGTGATCGTGTGGGCTTGGAAATAAGGAGCCAATTTCCGTGAAGCCGAGACAAGCGCCAGGGCTAGTTTCTCCAAGGGTAGGTATCTGGTCTCAGCGTCAAGTAGAGTTTTGCTTGAATAGTAGACCGGAAGATGGTTATGCCCTTCTTGCCGTACCAAAACAGAGCTAACCGAGTGTTGCGACACGGCCAAATAGAGAAACAGGTCCTCGTTTTGCTTCGGGGAAGTTAGCAATGGTGTCTCGGTGAGGTACTGCTTCAGTTCCTCCAGGGCTTGTCCGGATTTCTCCGTCCACTAGAAGTTTCTCCTGCTTGATTTTTTAATGAGGTCGAAGAATGGCCTGCACTTGTCGGAGGACCGACTAATGAATCGATTTAATGCTGCTGCCATCCCTGTCAACTTCTGGACTTCTTTTATTGTCCGGGGAGCCTGAAGATTCTGATTGCTCGGATTTGATTTGGATCCGCCTCTATTCCTCTCCTGGTGACCAAATGTCCCAAGAATCTACCAGAGCCAACATCGAAGGCACATTTTTCCGCATTGAGTTTGAGCCGGTGTTCCCTTAGTACGTCAAAAATTTCCTGCAGGTTTTGTAGGTGGTCCCGGGCCATTTTACTTTTTACCACCATATCGTCTATATATACTTCCACGGTCCGGCCAATGTAAGACCGGAACATGGTAGTGACCATCCTTTGATATGTTGCCCCGATATTTTTTAAACCGAAAGGCATCACCCGATAGCAATAAAGTCCCCGGGGTGATATAAACGCCATTTTTTCCGAGTCGGGGGGGTACATAGCAATCTGATGATACCCCCGGTAGGCGTCCATGAAGCTGAGTCGGTCATGCCCGGCTATTGCGTCCACGAGTTGATCAATCCATGGTAATGGGAAAGGGTCTTCTGGGCATGCATCGTTAAGGTTTGTGTAGTCAACACAAACCCTAAATTTCCCATTCTTCTTTTTGACGACGACTGTATTAGCCAACCAGGTCGGATACTGCACTTCTCGGATTGCATTTGCTTCCAGCAACTTGTCCACTTCTTCAATGACCACTTCAGTATGTATTGCTGCAGACCGACGAGCCTTTTGCACGATGGGCCGGTATGCTGGGTCAACATTGAGTCGGTGGCAAATTAAATCCGAACCGACCCCTGGCATTTCATAGGGGGTCCATGCGAACACGTCAATATTGGCCCTTAACTTCTGAAGCATGTCACTTTGATCCGGTTCCGGCATGGCCGACCCAGTGAGGAAGAAGCGTTCACTCGCTTCTTCTACCGGAACACGGATTAACTCTTCAATTGACTTGTCTGTGGCCTCCGTGCCAACATCTTCAAGCACCGGAGCGTCAGGTGTCTCTATCCAATGAACTCGTTCCAGAGTTGTTTTGCCTTTGATTGCTGCAATGTAACATCTCTTTGATGCTATCTGATCACCATAGAAGTCCTCCTGCCCGTGAGGACCATTGAACCGGACTACTTGGAGATATGTGGAGGCTATGGCTTCCATCCGGTGGAGCCAGTCCCGGCCCAGTATTGCATTGTAGGGGCTCGGTACGTCGACCACGGTGAACTCGGTGCTAACCGTTTTGCTGCCTGCCGTAACAGACTGGTTCACCCGTCCCAAGGGCCATACCGGAGCCGCATTAAACCCTACCAATGGTACGTCAGATGGGGTGAGATCCTCCAGAGGCATTCCCAATTGTTTGAACAATGGGTAGTACATCACGTCTGCCGAGCTCCCCGGGTCAATTAAAATTCTCCGTACCAGAACTCTACCGAAACGGAGGCTTACCACCAAGGCATCGCTATGGGGGAGCTGAACCCTTTCCAAATCTTTTTCCGTGAAGGTAATTCGCTATTTCCCGGACGGATCTGCCCTCGGCCGCTTTGCTGATAAGCCTATATTCATCACATGTTTCCCGGACTGACTTTGCCTGATTTCCTCGCTCATTCTGCGCTCCGATGCTTCATCCATCGCTCCGTGAATAACATTTATGACCCGGACGACCCCGTCGTCATCACGGACTGGTGGAGGCGGTAGTCCGGCAGCAGTCTTTTCGTCATCGATGAATTCCCTGAGCCTCCCTGCTTGTACTTGCTCCTCCAGGAACGACTTGAACGCCCTGCATCTTGTGGTGAGATGCCCCTGTCCCGGTGATAGGAACACCTCATGAAAGCATTCTTTCCCTGTGGCTGCCCCATAATTTTGGGAGGCATCCTAAAGAAATCTTCCTTTTCAATTTTCCGGAGGAGTTCGTATGTAGGTATCTTAAATACCGTCTCGTTCGCCTGGAATTCTTCGGCCGAGGCACCCTCCTTTCTTTGGATTTTATTTCATTCACCTGCCTTGGAGCATTATGTCCGGATCCTGGCTTAGGGTTAGGTGCTGACTCAGATTTCAGCCGTTCTGACCTCGCTTCTTCCAATCGGCAATGCTTCTCGATCCGGGACATCAAGTCGTCCATATCTGCCAGACTACAGAGGGTCAGATCTTCGAACAGCCTGCTCCGGGGATCCAATCCCATTTTGAAGGAGAGAACTGTGGTTCCCGGAGAACATCCTTCTATTTCGTTATACACTTCCCAATACCGAGCTGCGTACTTCCGGAGAGATTCCCCTTTGTCCATCCGGAGTGCGAGTAACACATCCACTTCTTTCTTCTGCTTTGTACTTGTAATGAACCGGGCCAGGAAGGCCTTGGAAAATTCCCGGAATGAGCCAATTGATTGCTCCGGGAGTTTATCGAACCAAATGAGCCCGAGATCCCCCAGGCTGGAAGGGAAGACCTTGCAGAGGAGCTCATCCTCCGTGATATGCAGTGACATCATTTGGCGAAAGTGCACCAGGTGCACATATGCATCGGATGTAGGCTCATATTTCTTGAACTTAGGGGTAGAGAAGCCCCTCGGTGCTCTGTATGCGTCGATTGCCGGGCAGAAAGGTGAGCATATCAATTGTGCATGAACCTGGTCGGCCCGGCTCACATTGCTACGGTCGTTTCCGCGCTTGGCATCCAGTTTATCCCGGAGATCCCCGGACTGGACACCCCTGTCCCTTGCATGGGACCTGGAATTGACCGAAGCCTGCCGTTTTGTGGTCCGGTTATCAACTTTCCCTTTGCGTTTTCTTTCCTGTCTAGCCAGCTGACTTTCGTGCGTGGCCGTCCTACTGCTCGTCCAATCTGGCTCCCAATTTCCCGTGGAGCATTCCATCGATCCGGACAGATCTCCGAGGCGAAGCAAGGCAGAAGTCCGTGGGGTCCGGTCACGATCCGGATCAACCGGACCCTTCCCTTTTCTTCTCCTCTCATGCTCCGAATGATCAGCACGAATGGCTGTCCTCCGGGGTTCCGGATGATGTCGCCTATAATCCTTTCTTCTGTCGGGGGAACGTGACCTTCTTCTGCCACGGTCTTCTTCCGTACGATTTGTCCTCCGGGACTCCTTCACTCGGAGCTCTTCCTTCAAGCGGAGCACATTTTCCTGGATTGCGAGTATGATTTCATCCTTTTTGTTGATGCGGTTTTCTAAGGTCCGGATATAGGCTCGGGAACCCTGATCTTTCTGAGGTCGAGTATGAGCTGTGCCGTTGGCCAGGTTATTCTCTGCAACCGCGGCGGGGGTTCCATCGATGGGCAAGAGGACAAAATCCTCAGGCGGGGAGTCATTAGGCCCGTTGCGTCCGGATGTCGTGGATGGAGCCATCAGTAGTCGAATGTGATGAATCAAGGATGTGTTCGCTGTTCTTCCCCAGCGGAGTCACCAATTGTGGGTTCCTGTATCCAAGATCCGACTTGCTAATCCAAGATCCGAGCCCAATCGACTGCCTGGTGGCTCCTACGATCACAAAAAATGTGTTAGAATTGTCCGGCGCCGGATGCCGGAAAGGCTCTCCGATGCCTAAGTCAGATGAGTGCTTCGGAGCGATTTTTAGAGATAGTAGCTGCTGGAAATCAAAGTGAGTAACCCCTTACCCGTTCTGCAATGCATGATATTTATAAGCTGCTCTCATCGCCCTTAGTCCGGCGCGATTTGCGGTAACCATCCCGGATATTCCGCCGCAATATCCGGGATTTATCCAGATTTCCTTATTGGGTTATCCAAACAACGGTCGTCCGGTAAGAGTATTGATCCGGTAAACCCTGGCAAGGCATGAATCGCCCGGACGTGCCGTGCCGTGCTCTTGCTAGCTGTGATCCGGATAGATATTTGCCTCCGGCAGAGTTGCTGGATTGGGATGACCCTGTCATGTCCTGACCGAAAAGGCCCGGTGTGCGGGTTAGTCAGCCGGGCTAACCCGCGACACTCCTTCCGGCATAGTGCTGGGCCAACGGCCCTCCAGTTGGTCCGACCAACCCGTTCCAGCCCCAATGGGCCTGCCCCCAACGGGCTAGCTCCGATTACCCGGCCCATCGGCCCATGTTTGGTTCGGTTACCACAGTAGCAATAGTGATGGTTGAGTAAAGGAGGCGACGGTGGTGATAGAGTTGTGGTCACGGAGTTGTGGAGTGGTAGTGGTGGAGGAGGAGTTGTGGTGGCAGTTTGTGCATTGGGGATGATGGTGGCGGTGGAATTGTAGTTGTCACAGTAGTAGCGATGGAGTTGTAGTTGTGCTGGTGGTGGTAGCAGTGGAGTTGTAGTTGTGGTGGTGGTGGTGGAGTTGCGACGACAGCGGTGATAGTAATGGTAGAGTGATGGCAGCGACGATGGTTGTGGAGTGAGGATGTAACACTCCCAAAATTTGAAATCATTTTTTTTAAATTGATAAAGGAGTGTTAATGGGTAAATAGTATCCAAACAAAAAGGTAAAGTAATATCTACCACAACACACAACCCATTACACTATTTATTACAATGTATGCATTACACTGAAATAAAATACAAACAAAAGAGGTTAATAGGGTTTTATAATCCATTATCCTTGTGTTCACTTCGGCGGAGGTTAGGGATAGGTCCTTGTGTGATTCTGGGAGGTTGGAGTGCCTGGAATTCGTTGTGCCATGGAACGGTGAATTGGTTTGTAAGGAGAAATTGTGGTGGATGGAGTGTCGCGGGATCCCAATTTCTGCCTGGACTTTGGAGACTTTCTAGACCATTGCCGGCATCTGGGGATCGCTGGTGATGTTGGACGTAGCAACGGCTAAAGAAATAGATTACTCAGTGGCTAAGCTACTGGTTGCGGCGAGGAGGGATATCGGCGTCGATTGTATCGATTTAGTGGTGGATGGGGTGGTTTATGATGTTCGGATCAAAGGCCTTCAATTTCAATCCGATAATTTCAGTTCGTTGCCGGAGTCGGGGGCTCCTCAATGTGTGTCGGCTGATGCAGGTTTCGGGGATGGTATCCATTTTCCCAATGAGGCTGGTGTTTCCTCAACTGTTGGAAGCAAAGGTAAAGCTCTTTTGGCTTTTTCCAATTCTAAGCATTCTGAGTCTGTTTCGGTGTCTGAGTCTGAGGTGGGTTCTGAAAATCTGGATGGGGCATGTGCTGGTGTTTTTGAAAATTCTGGGTTTGTGGAGATTGATGCTCCTTCTGTGGCAGGGCCTGATACAGAGGTCTGTTGTGAGGGGTCTGCTGCTGCATTGGGCAGTGCTCTCGCACTGTTTGTTTCCCTGGAGTATATTGGTTCTGGTGGTTTGCCCATTGTGGGTTTTGTTAAGGGCAGTGTGGGTATGACTAAGGGCAGTTCCATGCGGGCGCCAAGCCATAAGGCGCATGGTGTTTTGCGTGCGGGCTTTCTAAATTCAATTAGGCATAGTTCCAATGCTTCAGAAGGTTATCGGTCTCAGGCCAGCGAGCCCAAGTGCGGTCCAGAATTTTCCATGCAATCAACTTCTTCCAAGAAAGTGGCTCGTGTTAGCCCGCCATTTCGAGAGGAGATCGCTGCCACGAAGAAGGTGGGAGAGATGTTAGGCATTTCCTTTGAGGGGTTTGATGATTCTAGGATCATGGAAGCTATCATTGAAGAGAATGGTGATCTTAGTAGAGCAAAGTGAGTGTAGCTGAGTCCTTGGGGCTGGTGGTGTTTTGAGGTTTGTTACTAGGTGTGAGTTAGTTCTAGGGTTTTTTGGGTGGTTGGCGGGTGTCTGTCTTAGCTTGTCTGTGGGTTCTTTGTTTCTGCAGTTTCGGTCTGGTGGTTGTTTCTTTCAGCGAATGTTTGGTGTTTGTGCTGTTTTTGGTCAGATGTATTTTTTTATTGGTAATAAATTTTGCTTTTCAAAAAAAAAAAAACATAACCCTGCACAACAGTGCCCCAACTAACAGAAAAAGGCCAAAATAGGATTTTATAAGATAATCATGTACAAGGTGGCCAACAGAAAAGTAAAGAAGTACAGTAACTGAAAAGTACAACAACTTGTCAAACTACAGTCCACTATAGCCCAAGTCCTGTGAAGGATTCAGCAGCTACTCCAAGTCAAGGAGACAATGTCCTACAAAAGTAGAGGGTCAGGCACCACCGCCTGGTAGAGATAATCTATCTCCTAATATCTATAATATTTGGGTGAAGGTGTGTGATCATGCAACGAATATAATGTGACACAATGCAATGGATCTCGATATTTTTTAAACAATAAGTTTTGTTCCAACATTCCACATCCGACTCATCGTAGGGTAAAAGTAGTACAAGACTCAGGAGAGAGTTATTAACACTGAATATGACCCTACGTTTTTCAAAAACGACTCATTTCCTTTCTTTCAAAATAATTGGTTTCTAGTATACCAATTAACCCGCATTATCTAGTGTTCCCATTCATTCCCCACCCCTTATAAAGTTAAGGGCAATATCAATCATCATTAGAGTTTTAGGCTTGTTCCGCACTAGTCGCTCGTCAACAGACTAACCGATAGTTTTCTCGTATTCCCCGACTCGACGGGAGGGGCCAGACAACCCCCCATTGCGCAATGTCGTGAGTGCTAATCGGAGCCACTCAAGGTATCCCAACTACCCGTAAATCAAAGCCAACTCAGTCATCACATTAATTAGGGTCTTTAGTTTAGTTTATTGTTCACATTCATTATTTCTGCACGAATAGGGCAATGCCTCCTAATTCGCCAAATAGACCCAATTATGTGATTCATTTCCCATCTTTTCCAAAACATCCATTTTATTCCCAAAACATGTCGTTCGTTCACAAAATATTCCATTTGTTCAATTTTCACAAAAACGTGTTAAGACATCGTTTTAACCCACAAGTACCCAACAGAATCCCAAACAAACCATCTTTCCCCAATTTGATTATACAAAACGA
>NMUG010006184.1:0-12723 GCA_002855965.1 Monotropa hypopitys | reverse complement strand
GCTCTATTTCTTTCTTTCCCTCTCATTCTAAATTTCAGGATCTCAAGACGATGGAGATGATTGGTGGGGGGTATGAGAAGAATGGACTACATTATCTTCAGGAGCATCAGCAGTCATTCAGCCATTCTACTTTGCATTCCTCTATTACACCTTATCAGTAGCACTGTCGTCTAGGGCACCCATCCTCAGCCAACCTTCGCAAGCTTGTTCCTGATTACCTAGTTTTTCTCCTTTCAATTGTAAAACATGTGAACTCAGTAAACACCGTAGGGTTTCTTTTCCTTTACGGAATGAGCCACCATGTGTCACACCTTTTGCTTTAGTTCATTCTGATATTTGAGGACCTTCACGAACTACAAATTTGTGTGGTGCTCGCTATTTTGTCACATTTATTGATGATTATTCTCGTTTAACCTGGGTGTATCTTCTTAAGGACAGATCTCAACTATTTCATGTCTTTACCCTTTTCATGTTATGATTGTCAATCAGTTTAATACTAAATTGCGTATTTTACGGACTGATAATGCCCAAGAATATCTCTCCCACCAATTTCGCCAATTTAATGAAATTCATGGTATTATTCACAAAACTGCTTGTGTTATCACCTCTCAACAAAATGGGGTTGCAGAACGAAAGAATGGACCTCTTTTAGCAGTTACTCGTGCTCTTATGCTTCATATAAATGTTCCCAAACATTTCTGGGGATATGTCGTTCTTACCGCAAATTACCTCATAAATCGTACCCCTTCTCGAGTTTTGAATGGAACTATTCCTT
The DNA here is from genome assembly GCA_002855965.1 of Monotropa hypopitys. Lineage (NCBI taxonomy): Eukaryota > Viridiplantae > Streptophyta > Magnoliopsida > Ericales > Ericaceae > Monotropa > Monotropa hypopitys. The sequence goes on along the minus strand of NMUG010006184.1, from coordinate 11,948 downwards.
ATCAGGTCATGTTTCCTGATAAGGATCTCTATATTCTTCCCCCCAAAACTTTTAGGTGAGTGTCCTTTGTTCATAATCTTTCTCCAGGTCGTGATAAACTAGATCCACGCTCTTACAAATACATTTTTCTTGGCTACTTGTTGACCCAGAAGGGATATAAGTGCTATAGTCCCTCGTTACGAAAACACTTTGTAAGTGCCGATGTAACCTTTTTTGAAAAAATCTCATATTATTCCCTTGAGGGTTCTCAGCTAATACAACCCTCACTAGATTCCCCATGTCTTCCTGAGATTACTCCTTTATCCGTAGCACATGGTCTTCCAAAGACTACTATTCGACCTCCTGTTACAAAGGTGTATGTCCGACGCTCATCTGCTGATGCTCCTCATGTTGCGCCTGCAGATCCAGCTTCTGTACCCACACCATCTTCTCCAACGTCTCCAGATCCAACTCTCGCACTTACTATTGCTTATCGTAAAGGTATTCGGTCATGCACTTCTCATCATATCTCACAGTTTGTATCTTATGAACATTTATCTCCATCCTTTCGTGCTTTCTCTGTGTCGTTGTCCTCTTTTTCTGTCCCTAAATCTTATCAGGAAGCTATTTCTCATCCTGGATGGCGTTCTGCTATGGAAGAAGAGATGCATGCTCTGTCCTTAAATCATACTTGGGATCTTGTTCCCAAACCTCCTGGAGCTCATATTGTGGGTTGTCGCTGGGTGTTTTCCGTCAAACACAACCCTGATGGTACTCTTGAATGTCTGAAAGCACGTCTTGTGGCCAAAGGTTTTACTCAAACATATGGGCTTGATCACACTGAGACATTTTCTCCGGTGGCCAAACTCAACTCGGTCTGCATTATTATATCTCTTGCAGTCAACCTTGATTGGCCTCTCCATCAGTTCGATGTCAAGAATGCCTTTCTTCATGGGGACCTTTCCGAGACAGTCTATATGAATCAGCCTCCCGATTTTGAGTCTAAGGGGGAGTGTGTGTCATCTTCGCAAATCTATCTATAGAAACAATCTCCTTGAGCTTGGTTCAGTAAGTTTAGTAGCACTGTCGTGTCTAATGGTTTGACTCGAAGTAAAGCTGATCATTCAGTATTTTTTAAACAAACCACTCGGGGTATTGTCATTCTTGTGGTATATGTGGATGATATTGTCATCACTGGAAGTGACAACAGTGGGATTCAAACATTAATTCGTCATCTGTGTTCCAGTTTTCTCACTAAGGATCTTGGCACTTCGGTACTTTCTTGGCATAGAGGTTGCCCGTTCTAAAGCAGGCATCAGTTTATCACAAAGGAAATACACTCTTGATCTTTTGAAAGACACAGGTTATCTCGGCTCTAAGCCTGTATCCACTCCCATGGAGACCAATGTTAAACTCTTACCTGAAGATGGAGAATTATTTGATAATCCTGAAATGTATCGAAGACTTGTGGGTAAACTTATTTATCTCACTATCACTCGGCCCGATATTTCTTATGCTGTCAGTATTGTCAGCCAATTAATGAGTTGTCCTCGGGTACCCTATATGGATGTTGTTGTTCGTATCTTGAATTATCTTAAAAATGCCCCGGGACGTGGGCTTCTCTACAAAGCATCTGGACATCTCCGTATCGAAAGATATACCGATGTTGACTGGGCTGGATCTCCTTCTGATCGTCGTTCTACCACAGGTTATTGCACCTTTATATGTGGGAATCTAGTGACATGGAAAAGCAAGAAGGAGTCAGTTGTAGTAAGGTCGAGTGCTGAAGCTGAGTATAGAGACATGGCTCATACCACTGGTGAATTAACTTGGTTGTATATCCTTCTACTTGAGTTCAGGATTCCGGTTCATGGTTCTACTCCATTATACTGTGATAATCATACAGCTATCAATATCGCAAACAATCATGTCTTCCATGAAAGGACCACACACATTGAAGTTGATTGTCATTTTATTCGATCCAAAGTAGAGTCCAAAGAAATTTGCACACCGTTTGTTCCTTCAGGCTCTCAACTTGCTGACATTTTCACGAAGGCTCTTCCCAAAACTTCTATCGACTCTATTTGTTGCAAGTTTGGAGTATACGATGTATACGCTCCAGCTTGAGGGGGAGTATTGGAAAGGAAATAATATATTGTGTAAATATAAATTGATTGATTGTAATTGATTGATTGTAATTGATTAGGTAGATTGTAAATAGGAAGGTTGTATATTTTCCTTTATTTTCGTTTCCTAAAATAATTTTGTACAAAGTCTATTTATATTGCCTCCTTGAGAGAAGAATAGATATCGAAAACTATTTCTCAACAGAGGACATGCATGATCTCACCTTGACTTACAAGGAATGGCGATTCAAAAGCCCACGTCAATTTCCATTGGACCATTCTTCCGTTGTGGGATAACTTTATATTCTTGTGGTTTTGCATGTAGCGTAAATGTTCTTTTACATTGCATTACATGTGGGATTGAGCGAAAAATGATCTTAGGCATTGTTTCATTGATTAAACCCACCAAAATTTTTCAATTTTTCGTTTAAATAAACCCTTACACCCCATTGAGCAATAACATCGCTTATTTTGCATTTTTATCTCGTTCTTTGATATTGAGCCATAGGCGAACCCCGTAATTTGGGAAAGGAAATCATCCAAGGGAGAATCAATCTCGCAAACTCGTATCTCGGAACAGGTTGGACTTGAGAAAGGGTGTATGTGTGAAACAAGGTTGGTTAAGCAAGGTGTGGTTCAAATTGGCAAAATCAAGGTGTGGGGGATATGTAAAAAGGGTGTACAACAACTTTCTGGGCCAGGCGTGACCGGTTAAACCAAAAAGAAGCGCAACCGATAGTGCTGCAATAAAAATTAAAAAATATATAAATAGATGCTCATTTGCAACCTCAGCGTAACCGCTTGGTTGCTGAGTAGCTCTTTGGCGATTTTGGCGAGAAACCACAGAACCCCGCAGCCTTTCTTCCTCTCCCTCTCGTCTACCATCAATTTCTCTCTCTCTTCCCCCCACCTATACTCTACCCCGGCGACCTTGAAGACCACCGGAATTTCAGAAAAAATGACCCGAGATTGGGCAAACAACAAGTAAGTGAATTTTGCCCTAGATTTTGTTCAATTGAACGTATGGAGGTGGTATTGGGGTGTGCTGCATGATTGTTGACTGATTTCGAATTGAATTGGAGTGATAAGGAGTTGTGTAGTGGTGGAATATACGTTACAGGGTATTCGGCAGAGCTTCACAGAACCATAACTAGTTGCGCCTAAAAATAGCGCAACTGATAGCGCTTTGGCAGACTATTTTCTAAAAAAACTGTTTCTACAGGACATTCAAAAGGAGACCAAAACCAATGGCTACAGAAGAGGCTTCACAACAGTCTCCGATCCCAGAATCATCGGAAGTACAAGTCGAGCCCCAAATGCACCAAGTCCTAATCCAAGAGACCATTCTGGAGGTTCCTAGCACTAATGTGCTGATTATGGACACTCCGCTGGATTCCCTGCCACCGCTGAACCAAGAGCAACCACCTCCACCACAGCCGCCAAGTGTGGTAACTGACCCTATTTTGATGATAGCACCACCACCCACGGCAGAACCCACAGCACCACCGACAGCAGAAGCCACAGCCGAAGAGCAACCATCCTCATCTAAAAAAAGGAAACAAGCTCCAAAAGCATCGAAGACATGGGAGGATGTTTGCTTGGCCCGTCCAGTGTTTTGCAAAAGAAAAATATCGATGCCTAAAAGCATTAGACTGGCAAACTACAAAAATGAAGATGCGGTGTTGTATGATGTAGCGGAGTGCTTAGTTGAAGCGGGGTTGACGATATTTTTGTAGTTTGGACACTCCGCTAGATCGAAAATTTGCTTAATCGCTAGATCGAAAATCTGCTTAATCGCTAGATCGAAAATCTGCTTAATCGCTAGATTTACAGCAGATCGAAAATCTGCTTAATCGCTAGATCGAAAATCTGCTTAATCGCTAGATTTGCCCTAGAACACTCCATCATCTAGTGTTCTAGGGCAAACCGCTAGATTTGCTTGCTACGCTCACTTACTTTGGTGAGTGTGTAGATTTCATACTTATGTAGAATTATTAGATTTACATGATTACATGCTAGATATGGTTTTTGTTGATTGTTGAGCCGGTTTGATGGTGTTTCTACATGTTCTATCTATTGCTCGTTTTTTAGACTTGTAACATGTTTACTTGTTAGATGGTGGCTGAATTTGATGGTTAGATAACCTGTTCATTGTTGGTTCAAAATTGTAGATGATCACATGCTTAGAATTAAGTTCTTACACCTCGGTATAGTGTGTTAAATTATCATGATAGCATGTTGCTTAGTTACTCCAGTTGATGGCAATGACGATGTGATATTCTCTTTATTAGCTACTGAATTCAAGCATGCTTTATTATCTTCTCTTGATATATACGATGATAGAAAATGACATGACTGTTGTAGATGAAGATATGCAAGTATAGTCACATTTTTGTGTTTAAAGAATGTGTAAGATGTGGTGATTGTTGATGGTTGATATCCAATGAGCATATGTTCATGATGATATGATATGATGATAAACAAGATGAGATCGATGTCATTCATGGTGCATGCATAAATTTACATGTAAATGCACAACGATGTTGGCTAGTGGAGCGGGATGTCCTCCATAGCCTTGTTTAATGATGAATGATGAAGTTGGCTAGTGGAGCGGGATGTCCTCCATAGTCTTACTTATTGATGACTTAATGTTGGCTAGTGGAGCGGGATGTCCTCCATAGCCTTGTTTATTGATGATTGATGATGTTGGCTAGTGGTGCGGGATGTCCTCCGTAGTCTTTAGTTTGATGATGATGACGGAAGCTTCCAAAGATATTAAAAAGACGCATGTCATACATATGCATTGTTGCACTTACTTTGTTGTTTGGACTACCTGCGGGGAGAGGTACAACCCCTTTCGTTTACTTCTTGTTGGACTACTTGCAGGGAGAGGCACAACCCCTTCGTTTCTCTTTTACTGTTGTAGCATATAAATCTCTTTTCTATATAGTTTGTAAATCTGACACTCCTGGATATTGTTGCCTACTTTGTGTTGTGACATTTTATCCAGGTTAGGAGGCTTAGCGGTTCATTGTCAGTTGTTCAGGCTCTTTTCAGCAGGAGTCTATTCTCAGTAGCAGCTCTTAATACTTGTTTCCTCTGCCAGTGATAGGGTGAGGATGAGAGACTTTATATTGCAGACTATTAGTTTTTCTTTTGCAATAGACTATCAGTTTTGTTGGGACCTTGTTCTGGGTCATTACTTTTGAGTTTAGACTGTCACACTTGTTACTGGTTGGTGTTAGAGTTTTATTTTTAGTATCCTTCTATTCCGCTGCATAATGTTATTAAAAATAAAGAAATTTTTTTATGGTATTTTGAAAAATAAGCTCAAGTGGCCTTGTCAGTATTTTATATGTGACGATTCGTAGCCGGATTATGAATTTTCTAGTTCATTCGGGACGGGTCGTTACAGCTTGGTATCAGAGCTCTAGGTTTTAAGATTCTCGAAACAAATGTGACATAAGATGTTGAGTCTCTTGAGGTGAGTGATAGGTTGAGTCAGTTTATCTTACTCTTCCGGAAATCGTTGTGTGTGTTACTTGGACACTCAATTGACTGCCTTGAAATTTTATTTGAAAGGGCGCCTGATCAACGCATTTTCAACTAAGAAGTCTTGGAAAGCCAGTTGGAAAAGCACAATTGTACCGGAATCCTGTGTCTAGACGGTGTATAGGTGTACGATGGCAATGAACCCTTAGGTGTTAGATTTTGTTTGTGCAATCCTTTACTTGTTGTTTGTGCCTAGTTGAGGAGATAATACGAGATGTGTGCTTATTGTATGTGTAATGTTGATGAATCAGGATTGAGATGGAAAATATGGAAGATGTTGCTTCTACTGGTCCAGCTAATGGGGAAGTTAATCAGCCCCAGGCACCAGTTAATCCTCCGATTATGACCAATGCTGAGAGAGTTGAGGCCGAAATGGCCCAGCTTCTGGAGAATCAGACGTCATTTATGCAGTGGCAGGCTGCGCAGCAGGCAGGGGCAGTTGTCACAGGTGTTCTTGATAGATTCCGCTGTCTGTGTACTTCGGAGTTCGATGGTACTGTGGCTCCTGATGTTACAGAGAAATGGCTGCATGGAGTAGAGCGTGTCTTCTCTACTTTGAGGGTTCCTAATGCGGAGAAGGTGGACTTGGCCACTTTCAATCTAAAGGGTGAGGCCCTATTCTGGTGGGAGGCATATCAGAGGCAGATGACTATGCCAGTGGAAGGGGAGGTTGTTGTTCCCCCTCGAGTTGTTACCTGGGAGCTCTTTGTAAAGGGCTTCAATGATCAGTACTGTCCAGCCACTTACCGTTTGGATCAGCAGAATGCTTTTCTCTATCTCAGACAGGGTTCTATGACAGTTCCAAAGTATGAGGCGAAGTTTGTTGCCTTGTCTCGCTTTGCAGTTCAGTTGATTCCGACAGATGCTGATAGATGCCAGCGTTTCAGGCATGGCCTGAATTCTAGTGTGGCTACGAGATTGACCTCTTTCAGGGAGAGAGACTATGCCGACCTTGTTGATATGGCTCGACGTATTGGCAGAGATGTAGATTTGTTGAATGAACAGCGTTCGAAGAAAAATAATTCTGGTGGAGGATGGCTGGGTAAGTCCTCTAGTTCTGGAGGAAGCTTCAAACCTGGGGTGAATAAACCCCCATTCAAGAAGAGCAACAGTGGCTCTAAGTTGTAGAAAATTTGGGGAAAGAAAGAAGGGAGTAAGAATCGGGGAGGCCAGTCAGTGGGCAGTGCTCCGAGTGGTGATCGCAAATGTTTTTCTTGTGGTGAAGTTGGGCATATTCAGAGGGATTGCCCGGGTTCTAAAGATGGTGGTTCCAGATTCAAGTGCTCCAACTGCGGGGAGTGGGGACACAAATCTCCACAGTGTCCTAAGCCACGTGAGTCGGCACCTTCGGCTATAGTGGGTTCTTCCGGTGGAGCGACTGCCAGTGCATGTAGCCAAATGAGGCCTGCCCGTGTCTTTGCTATTACCCCCGCCAGGAGGCCGAGGCAACACCTGAGGTAGTTGCAGGTACTTTTATTATATCAGGCTATTATGCTAGAGTTCTTATTGATTCTGGGTCTACTCATTCTTTTATATCGGAGTCATTTAGCCGTATGCTTCATAAGCCTTCAGCGGCTCTACCTTACACTTTAGCTATATCTACACCTATGGGAGAGACCATTGAGGTGAATATCTACTATCCTGATTGTGCTTTGGAGGTCGAGGGTAGACGTTTTCAGCAGATTTAGTGCCTTTGTTGATGACAGATTTTGATGTCATTCTGGGCATGGACTTCTTGTCAAAACACCATGCAATGATTGATTGTTTGGCTAAACAAGTTGTTTTTATTGTTCCGGATGAGGGGAGCATAAAAAATTTGGGTGACAGAATGGTGGGCAGGTCTTGCATCATTTCTAGCATTCGTGCTAGGTCACTTTTGAGTAAAGGATGCCAAGGCTATTTAGCCTACATTATTGAAGATCGGAAGTCGGAGGTTAGTGTTTCAGATATTCTTGTAGTGAGGAAGTTTGCCGATGTGTTTCCGGATGAGCTGCCAGGTATTGTACCTGACAGGGAGATAGAGTTTACCATTGAGCTTGTTCCTGGAGCAAACCCTATTTCTATAGCTCCTTATTGGATGGCACCAGCAGAGTTGCTGGAATTGAAGATTCAGCTGAAGGAATACCTTGAAAAGGGTTTTATTAGACTTAGTACTTCGCCGTGGGGTGCTCCTGTATTATTTGTGAGAAAGAAAGATGTGGATCTATGTGAATGTGCATAGACTACCAGCAGCTTAATAAGGTAACTGTGAGAAACAAGTATCCTCTTCCTCGTATTGATGACTTGTTTGATCAGTTACAGGGAGCTTCGGTCTTTTCGAAGATTGATTTGAGATCCGGGTATCATCAGTTGAAGATCAGGGATGATGATGTACCCAAGTCTGCTTTCAGGACTCGCTATGGGCACTTCGAGTTTCTAGTGATGCCATTCGGTCTTACAAATGCTCCAGCGGTATTCATGGATCTCATGAATAGAGTTTTCCAACCGTGCTTGGATTCATTTGTGGTCGTATTTATTAACGACGTTCTGATATATTCTAAGAGCGAGGAAGACCATCAGCGGCATCTGAGATTGGTGTTACAGGTCTTGCGGGAGAAGAAGCTATATGGAAAATTCAGCAAATGCGAGTTTTGGCTTCAGGAAGTTGTATTCTTGGGCCATATTATCTCTAGAAAAGGGATTCGTGTGGATCCAAAGAAGGTGGAGGCAGTTGTGAGTTGGGAAAGACCAACTACTGTGACAGAGATTCGCAGTTTTCTGGGGTTAGCCAGTTATTACCGTCGGTTCATTCCGGGGTTTTCTTCTATTGCTTTGCCGATGACAAAGCTAATTCGCAAGAATGCGAAGTTTATATGGTTAGTTGATTGTGAGGCGAGCTTCAGATCTTTGAAGGAGAAGTTGGTGTCTGCTCCTGTTTTATCAGTTCCTGATGGCACCGAGGATATGGTGATCTATACTGATGCTTCTTTGCGTGGATTGGGCTGTGTTGATGCAGAGGGGCAAGGTAATTGCCTATGCTTCTCGTCAGTTGAAGCCTAATGAGCTGAATTATCCAGTTCATGATCTTGAGCTAGCTGTAGTGCTTTTTGCTTTGAAACAGTGGCGCCATTATTTGTATGGAGTCACTTGTGAGATCTTTTCTGACCACCCGAGTTTGAAGTATCTATTTACTCAGAAAGAGCTTAACTTGAGACAGCGGCGATGGATGGAGTTAATCAAAGACTATGATTGCTCTATTCATTATCATCCAGGAAAGGCGAATGTGGTTGCCGATGCATTGAGCCGAAAATCGGTGGGGAGCTTATCTTGTTTGCGGTGTGCTCGTATTGAGCATTTTTGTGAGATGAAAAAGATGAATGTTGTGTTTGAGGTAAATTCGGGAGATGCTCTTTTGGCTCGTTTTTTCTATCCGACCTACTTTTATAGATCAGATTCGAGCAGGGCAAGATCTGGATGAGTTTCTGGTATCCAAGAGGAGGTCAGTGGCAGAAGGCTTGGGAGGTGATTTCAGGCTTGGCAGTGATGGCATGCTTTTATTCGGGACACGGATGTGTGTTCCTAATGACCCAGAGTTGAGGCGCAATATCTTGGAGGAGGGTCACGGTTCTGCTTATACTATGCATCCGGGAGGTAACAAATTATATCGTAACCTTCGGGAGAATTTTTGGTGGAGAGGTATGAAGAATGATGTGCCTGAGTTTGTGGCAAAGTGCTTGACTTGCCAGCAGGTGAAGATAGAGCATCAGCGACCTGCAGGGTTGTTGCAGAATCTACCGATACCTGAGTGGAAGTGGGAGCACGTCACTGTGGATTTTGTTGTTGGGTTGCTGAAGTGCAGTCGAGGCTTTGATTCTATCTGGGTTGTGGTTGATCGGCTTACGAAGTCTGCTCACTTTCTTCCAGTTCGAGTGACTTATACTACCGACAGATATGCTAAGCTATATATTGCTGAGATTATCAGATTGCATAGAGTACCTATTTCTATTGTCAGTGACAGGGATCCGAAGTTCACTTCTCGTTTCTGGCATAGCTTACAGTCTGCTTTGGGGACTTCTCTGAAGTTCAGTACTGCTTTCATCCACAGACCGATGGTCAAACAGAGAGGACTATTCAGACATTGGAGGATATATTGCGGGGATGTGTGATGGATTTTCAGGGTGCTTGGGATGATTATCTTCCGCTAGTGGAGTTTGCATACAACAATAGCTTTCAGTCCAGTATTGGGATGGCACCGTATGAGGCTCTATATGGGAGACGTTGTCGTACTCCTCTTTGTTGGAGCGAGGTTGGAGAGAGACAGTTGTTAGGGCCAGAGTTGATTCAGCTATCTTCAGATGGTGTTAAGCTGATTCGTGAGCGGCTGCGGATTTCTCAGAGTCGACAGAAGAGTTATGCTGACAATCGCCGCCGGGAGTTGGAGTTTGAGTTTGGTGATCTAGTGTTTCTGCGAGTATCGCCTTAGAAGGGCGTAGTCCAGTTCAAAGGCAAGGGGAAGTTGGCTCCTAGATATGTGGGACCATATGAGATTGTTGAGCGGATCGGTGTTTCTGCTTATCGGTTGTTGCTTCCAGTAGAGTTGTCTCGGCTTCATAATGTCTTCCACGTATCTAACTTGCGGAAGTACATTACAAATCCTTCGCAAGTGCTAAATACCGCAGAGTTGGAGGTACAAGAAGACCTATTTTATGCCGAAGAACCTGTGCGGATCATCGACAGGAAGGAGCAAATTTTGCGCTCCAAGAAGATTATTTGGGTGAAGGTCTTGTGGAGACACCATGGCTTGGAAGAAGCCACTTGGGAGGGCGAAGATGCCATGAGGACTAAGTATCCTCACCTTTTTGTATCAGGTACGTATCTTAATTTCGAGGGCGAAATTTTCTAAGTGGGGGAGAGTTGTAATACTCATACCTAATTTTTAATATTTAAAAATAAAATTAACCTATTTTTATTAAAAATAGGGGAGGAGTAAAATATATTTTTAAGTGGTTAAAAATATTATTGAAAGAAAAAAGGGTTTATGGGATTTACATACTTAATGTAAAATATCCCTTAATTATAATTCACATATGTATATGAGTAGGAGAGTGGCAAGTAAGGGTGAATACCCTATATCATTAAGGACAAAAAGGTCTAAAAGGGTAAAATCTGATTAGGGAGTATAAAAGGGAGTGATACTCCCATTAGGGTTCATATCAAATCATTGGAAGGCCATTAAGAGAGAGTTTAAGGAGATAGCTTCGAAGAAATCAAGTAGATCAAGGCTTAAACCACATTGTTTGGAGATCAATCCTTCTCCAAACTTGTTCATATCATCAAGAAGGTAAAATCTATGGTTTTACTTTTTTAATTTCGTGCTTAGATTAGTCCAGATCTGAGTTTTTCTACTAATCTCGATTAAGAGCAGATTAGTAGATCCCCTTTTGTAAAAATCATGATTTGAGTGATTTAATCTTTGTTTTTAAAACCCAAACTCAAGTATGATTTAAGGGGGATCTGGTAATCCATATTGGTGTATTTGTTTTGGTGTTTTGGAGCCCAAAAATCGAGATTAGAGGGAAAAGATTAACAAAAACCAAAGTGGGATTAAGCAGATTTTCGATCTGCTGTAAATCTGCACTGACCGGTATGCAGCCGGTATACTGGCCGGTATACCGGGCGGCATGCCGGTCGCGTACCGGCCTTAAGGATTTTGGCCCAGAACCCTTAGTGTATGTCACGCGAAAATTTGTAGTAACCGGCATGCCGGGCGGTACACCGGTTATGGTACCGGTTATCGTACCGGTTTTGGTCAAAATTGGACAGTAGGGTTGGTTGTCACGAAAAACAGAAATTTTGTATTAACCGGCATGCCGGGCGGTATACCGGGTCTGTACCGGTTTCCCTACCGGTTTTGGAAATTTTTAAAAAATAGATTTTTGAGAAATTAACATTTTTAGAATAATGATAAACATATTTTAAAAATATTCCAGAGGTGGCAGAGGCTAAATAATCAGTGGGGATTATTTTAATAAATTATCAAAGGTTTAGTATTAAGGAGAAATTCTTATACCTCGTATATGTGTACAGGAGACCAGCCGGAGTGTTCTAGGGCAAAACTCTAGATTTGCTTGCTACGCTCGCTTACTTTGGTGAGTGTGTAGATTTCATACTTATGTAGAATTGTTAGATTTACATGATTACATGCTAGATGTGGTTTTTGTTGATTGTTGAGCCGGTTTGACGGTGTTTCTACATGTTCTATCTATTGCTCGTTTTTTAGACTTGTAACATGTTTACTTTTTAGATGGTGGG
>NMUG010006183.1:0-12723 GCA_002855965.1 Monotropa hypopitys | reverse complement strand
TTCAAGTTGCGTTGGATTCGTAATTGAATTCTCTACGACTTTCATGAATAAAGATTTCAGATTTGGAAAACGGATCGGGTCGTCAATGATTTGATGAAATCAAGGAATTATCCGGACAGTCAACCGACAACACGCGTCATGCCGGGGATTTCCAACTCACCCGGGCTTACTCCAAGTGACATACGATGATTATGGATGTTTCAAAACATCTCAAGAGACTTGACGACAAAATATCGATATATTGAATTTAAAATGAATTTAGAAATTCGGGTCGTTACAAGGTTCCAAAATAAAAACTGAGTAGTCTCCTGCAAAAAGACTAAAAGTCTAAAATATGAAGTCTCACGATCCTCGCACTATAACTGTAAGGAAAAAGGCGCTGGAAGTAATGAAATATTACTCCTGCTGAAAAGATTCTTGAGAAACTGGCAATGAACCCGCTAAGCCTCCTTACTTGGATAAAATGCCACAACACAAAGCATGCAACAATATTCAGGAGTGTCAGATTTACAAATCTTATAGAAAAAGAGATTAACATGCTACAACAATAAAAAACAAGTAACGTAGGGGTTGTGCCTCTCCCCTCATGTAGTCCAAAACAACAAAATAAACAAAGGGGTTGTGTCTCTCCACTAAAGTAGTCATCAACAGTAAATTAAATATGCTAATGCATATGAATGCTATGAAATGCATCCTTACGGTTTTGGAAGCTTACTCCATCATCAACATCAATGCTAGGGTGGCCACTCCACTAGCATAGGGAGAAATAAACAAGCCCAAGTATTCCATCAAAGGCAGACCCAGCAATTGAGACAACATTGCCAAGCATCTACTGTTTCTCAATGCCGCAGCCGGAATACTGTATCCTATCAATGGCAAACCCAGCAAATTGAGACAACATTGTCAAGCATCTACTATTTCTCAACGCCGCAGCCAAGATACAAAAACAAACACTATCCCCACGAAATGGCATCTACCGTCTTAGGGCTGCATTGCTAAGCATCTACTGCCCCCTAAGCCCATTGCCGGGGATTCCACCAATCGTCACCATAAGGTGATATAGGAGCATGCATGGATGCACAACAACACAGAAAAACAGCAATCCATGCAATGAATCATGCTTGCACATTTCTAAAAGTAACAAGTAGTAACATCTTTGAACTAAGTGCGAAGCATGCAAATATACATCAATTGAAGCAGTAATTATCATGAATCTAATCATATCTTTTCAGCCATCAAGTAATCATGCATTTTTAATTACACCAACCAGAATTAAACATGTCAACACATATTGGCAACTAGGTATTTGATCAACCATTCTTTTTAACTGAAGAAGCATGTGAATGTATATTAATGGAAGTATCAATTACCACAATTCTAAATATATAATTTTCAGCCAACATGTGAAACGATCAAATAGGTTACATCAAGCACCAAAATTCTATCAACATCTAAAACATACAATCATGCATCGTTAAACTAGAGTGTAACCAAGCAGTCAATATTATCTAACATGTAGCAAGTAAATCTACGATTCTATAAAAAAAGGAATCTACACACTCACCAGTGACTATGTAGCACCACAATAAAAATCACTGAATCGCCTTAGAAGTCTCGGGCTGGTCTCCTGAGATAAAATTAAGAGAATATAAGAATTTCTCCTTAATAATTAATTTTTGATAATTTATTAAATATTGCCCACTGACTTATTTAACCTCTGCCACCTCTGAAATATTTTTAAAATATGTTTATCATTATTATAAAAATGATAATTTCTCAAAAACATCGTTTTCTCAAAATTTCCAAAACCGGTATGGTAACCGGTACTAAGCCGGTATACCGGCCGGCATGCCGGCCGGCATGCCGGTTAGTACAATTTTTCGTCTTTATATGTCACGACCAACCTTACTGCCCGAAATCATCAAAAAACGGTACGATAACCGGTACCATAACCGGTGTACCGCCCGGCATGCCGGCCGGCATGCCGTTGCGTACATTTTTTGTTTGAAAATCACTAAGGGTTCTGGGCCAAAATTCCTTAAGGTCGATACGAGACCGGCATGCCGCCCGGTATACCGGTCGGTATACCGGTGCGCATACCGGTCAGTGCAGATTACAGCAGATCGAAAATCTGCTTAATCTCACTTCGGTTTTCTTAATTAAACTCATTCAAAATCGATCTTTAGGGACTCAAATCATGAAATTGGCCACCCTAGACTATAGTATAGCATCCCCCTTCAATCATACTCAATTGGTGGCTTTAAAAACAAAGTGAAAATCACAAAAATCAAAGATTTTCAAAAAGGGGGATCTATAAACAGTCTCTAATCGTGATTAGTGAAAAATCACTAATCTGGACTAATCCAAGTACGAAATTAAGAAACCAAAACCATAGTTTTTACCTTTGAGATGTTGGCAACAATGTTTGTGAAGGATTTGACTCCAAAAATCTAGATCTAATGCCTTGATTTGAGAATCTCCCTCAAGCACTCTCTCTAATCTCTCTAAGTAGCCACCCTCAAGAACATTATGAACCCTAATGGAGGTGAATCCCCTACTTATACCCCCCTTAATCTGGTTTCCCTCTTTACAAAAATTCCCCTCACTTACAAGGGTATTAACCCTTGCAAGCCATCCTTCACTCAACACATATTTATTTATATATGTATTCTTATTAAAGGTATTTTTAATTAAGTATTAAATTCTTATTAATTCTTTTACACACCTAGCCTTTTATTTCTTTTCTTCCTTATTATTTTTAACCACATAAAATGTAAATTACTCTTCTCTATTTTTAATAAAAATAGGAAATTTTATTTTTAAAATACTAAAAATAGGTATGGGTATTACACGCCCAGTTGCAGATGGCAACTGCCTGGAACCACGCTCCCCGAAAAAGTCTCTCTGGCGGAACTACCCGAGCCCTCAGATACATGGACGGATGGGACTGGAGCTGTGTCAAAAGCAGTATATCAGAAACACGCAAGCTGGCCCTCCGAAGCTCCTTAGGAACCATCGTCCCTCTCAGCTGTAACCCCACACCATCTATGGAAAAAGTCTCGACATATCTGCATCGTGGTGCACCTACGTCGCCAGGATCAAGTCCAAAATCTATGTCATCAATATCTACAGGAGACTCCTCCCTCTCCTCCACAGTAGGTCTAGAAGGTCCAGCCTCATCTGCAGGCTCCTTCCCTGGTCTACGCCGAGAAGTCATCCTACAAAACAAAAGAAAGAAAATCATTAAACCCTGGTAGTCAAAACGACTCAAATTCAGGTAACGAAAGCTACAGCACGGTGAACATAAAAGATTGGTAATATCTCTCTATGATTATCAATATATACAATTGTTCCCGAATCCTAGGTTGTAATACCTCCCTATGGTTATAACCTGGGGCAAAAATTAATAGGTTGAGTAATATCTTACTACGGTTACCAATACAAATCCAGATTTACAGGAACATTGCTAGTATCTATCTAAGACTACAAGTTCACGACTACAAGAACAGAAACCTAAGATAGTATCTTTCTAAGACTACAGGTTCAGATTTATTATTCCCGGTAGTATCTTTCTACGATTACAGAGTTATGTTTCACAAACCTAAGGTAGTATCTTTTTAAGACTACAGGTCTACATTTTAAGAATTCTGGTAGTATCTTTCTACAACTATGGAGTTACGTTTCGTAAACCTAAGATAGCACCTTTCTAAGACTACAGGTTTACGTTCTCAAGAATCTTGATAGTATCTTTCTAAGACTATAGATTCAAAACTTTCAAAAAAACTACGGTGGTACCTTACTAAGGCCACAGGTTAAAATGCTCGGAAGCACAAGGGAGTACCTTTCTAAGACTATAGGCTAGGATTTTCGAAAATCCAAGTAGTACCTTTCTAAGACTACGGAGTTAAAATTTTAAAAACCTACAGTGGTACCTCACTAAGGCCACAGGTTAAACCGCTCGGAAGCACAAGGTAGTACCTTTCTAAGACTACAAGCTAGCATTACCGAGAGTAAGAGTAGTATCTTTCTAAGACTATGGCGTTAAGTTCTCTGAAACCTACAGTGGTATTTTCCTGAGGCCACAGGTTAAATCTTCTAAAAGCCCGAGGTAGCACCTTTCTAAGACTACTGGCTGGCATCTCTGAAAATCTCAGTAGTACCTTTCTAAGACTACGATTCCAAATCTTTGTTCAAAACCTACAGTGGTACCTCACTAGGGCCACAGGTTAAGCATCTCAAAAGCCTAGGGTATTACCTATCTAAGACTACAGACTTATATTTTCAAAAGACTCGGTAGTACCTTTCTAAGACTACAGTCTCAAATTTTTCGAAACCTACAGTGGTATCTTTCAAAGGCCACAGGTTACAATTTTCAAATCCTATGCAGCACCTAACTAAGGCTCCGAGTTCGTATTTGCAAAACCTATAGTGGCATCTATCTAAGGCCGCAGGTTTACGTTTTCAAAAGCTCAGATGGCACCTTCCTAAGGCCACAACTTCAAATTTACAAAAAACACTTTCGGTAGTATCTTTTTAAGACTACAGATTTATATCTCCGGGACCTCGATGGCATCTTTCTAAGGCCATAGGTCCTCATTTCCAAAACAAATCTCTTCCCAGTGACACCTCTCGAAGGTCATTGAATTTAAAATTCCATAATATCTCCCTATGGTTGCAGATTTTCAAAATCTCGGTAGCATCTCCCTACGGCTATTACTCGAGGCAAAAAATTTTCACTTTCGATAGTATCTTTCTATGATTATCGGTCGAGTTACACAGCTCAAAATTCTTTTAGTAATATCTGCCTACGATTACTAATTAATTGTTGAATATTACTTACGATAATATCTTACTACGGTTATCGTTTAAGTTTCAGAGTTGTACAATTTTTAATAATATCTTTCTACGATTATTAATCCAATTACAATGATATCTTGTTATGACTACTACCCACGATTACTGATTTCAAAATCATGTCAACGGTAGCACCTCTCTAAGGCTGTCCGTTAAAATCAAAATTTAAAAACACTGTGATATCTACCAACGGTCATAGTGTCGAAATCAAAGTATCAAAAAGTTTTGGTGACAACTTTCTATTGGTCGTCCGACAAAAAAAATTTCAAAGACGCGTTGTCACGAGTACGATCGTCAACTTACAAAAACTTCGGTAATACTTTCCTACAATTACCGTCAAGTCCTAAATGTTTCAAAAGGTGACATCTTCCCACGGATTGTTCGACAAATTTTCAAAAATACATTTTTCGCAATCATAATCGCCCGTTCACAAAATTTCGATATTACTTTTCTACAAACATCGTTAAGCGTCAGACATCGCGAATAATATCTCCCTACGGTTATTGTGCGAAAAATTTTAAAGATATCTTTCTAAGGTCACCCAGTCAAAATCCTAGCGGCGTAATCTCACTAACGATCGCCCTAGTCGAGTTTAAAACGACATTTTCATAATTTTCGTTACCGCCCAAAGCGCGAGAAATCTTTAAACGGACAGTATAACAGCTACAGTACTAGTGATGCATGTTTACCGTATATTGAACGAAATACATGTTTTTGACTAATTAGCGTATTTCCTAGTACATGTATCCAAATTTACCGAATGCAGGAGAGAAAAATAGTCGATTACTTACTTGTATGATCAGATCTGAGTCTGCCGGAAGTGAATCGATCAAGGGATCAGGCATCGGGACGTCGTTGAAGAAAATCTGAGTGAAATTAGAACTCTGCTAAGCCTCTCAAAGTGTTTGGGAGTTGGAAATCTGAATGGAGGCTCACTGCCTCCACTCTCCCAGAAATACGCTCTATGTCGCAAATATAGTTGCGACGTCGGTCAAAAAATTAAATGCAGTCAGTCTCGAGCTGCGCGCCCAGCTGGCATCCAAGGGGCAGCTTTTGGCCTTATTCGGAAGGGGATCAGATTTGCCCCGAACGCGACCTGTCGGTCTAAAATGCAACTTCAATGAGTCAGATCTGTTTCTTCGGAAACTCCAAAAAATTTTACGATTCCGCCAGCAGATGTCAAATTCCTCTGAGGAGCCGGGAAAAATTAGAAACATACAAGCCGTGAGTCAAAATTTCATGCATCAATTAGTCTTTGTCTACCATTGCTACGTAATGTACACAAAGAGGGGCATCTATTGATACCAAAATTTTGGCTTAACCCCCACAAGTTCAAAAATCAGCAAAACGGCCTCCACTGGTGTCCGTATGCATATCCAGAATGTTCCGACCTCTCGCGAACAGCCCCGACGTCAGTCAAAAATCTTGAAACGATGAACCCGCAACGGTAAAGTGTTAAGGAACATTTACCCATCTCAGAATTCCATTCTGATGCACCAATCGAGACAAATTTCAAACGGACGGCACAGAAACCGTATCCGAGGACGGGAGGACAGCCGCGCTCATTAACAACTCCACCTAATCCCTTCCGCACTGGAAGTTGACACCTCAATGTGGATACAACCCCATATTTATGTCCTAATCTTGTCTAACCTCGGATAGGGGATCTCATTGTATCAAGCATGGTTACGCCATCCTTGGAAGAGAAAGAACTTTCTTGTCGAGCTGCCAACCTCTGCTCAGCATACTCAGCCATTCTTAGTTCATCATAATCAACCGCATTCCTGCACGGCAACCTTTAGAAGAGCAAAGCATAGAAGACTGGCTCACATGGTTTTTGATCGTGGTCGGGCTAATCCTAAAGTGATCTGCTTTCCCAAACAGCACCCCATCTTCAATAAAACTTTCTAACTTCTAGGAAAGCCGAACAACCACTTCCCGTACACCAGCCCTCTGGCCGAGCTGCCAATGAAGCAGTCCATCCTTTATACCCTTTAGCACGGCCATACCCCTTCTCCAACAAAAGATTCCATGGCTATGCTCGTGTGAATAAGACGATCACCTTCGACCAGTTGGTGGTTCCAAAAACTTTACTCCCGAGCTCCAATCTCCAGCCCGGCAATGACGGAGGCTCTCTGCACGGCTTAGATTGATTTAGCTCGGCAATTCCTTTCTCAGTGCAGGAAGAGATCCTCGTCGGGTCCCATATGCTTTTAAGTGTTTTGTATTTTTCCCTTATTTTATTAACCCACAATGTTTAGGGTTTTAACTTTTCCTTTTGGGGCCTAATCTTGTCAGTGGCCCATATTTTACTTAGGGTTTCTTTCCCTTTTAAGTTTGCTTGCTCACCCTATTTATAGGGGCAGATGTATCGAAGAAAGGGAGTTGAATGAATTGAAGAAGAAAATTGTAAGTCAGGCATTGTGCTTGTTCATATCCCCATTCCCTTTTGATATTCCTTAGTGAATCAACGAATCGTGCTTGAAGCCGTTTCTCTGGGTATTCTATGAGAATCAACAGATTAGCGAGCCTTGATTCTAGTATTGTCTTTCCAATCAACAGACATCGAGAAGAGAATTACCCCAGCAATCTTCAGATTCAATAGAAGTATCCTGTTTATCTTTCCCCTTTGTTCTTTTATTATTTCAGATTACTTTCCACTGCATCAGCTTGGTATCAGAGCTTTTCATTCTGATCCTACCAAATCACTCATTTCAATTCCTACCAGAGCACTCGTTTCAATTCCATCGGAACTTCAGAAGATGACTCCATAAGAAGTTCTATCTATGGAGTTACAGGGGTCAGGCGTTGATCTGAAAAGACGATGACTCCCGTAAACAAATCCAGTTAGATCGACAAGTTCGGCCAATTGGAAAAAATGATGAAGGAATTGGTTGACAGCGTGGCCACCATTCAGATCCAATTGTTGTCTCCGCGACAACCACGGCAGCAACATCAGAGTTCTCATCCATGTCTGGTGGAAGAGGATGACTCGTTTATTCAGGGGCTTAACGAGGAGGAACCTCTTCTCATCAAAGGAAGCCTTCATGAGGATCCCGTGAGCCATTTCAGTGGCTATGACCAAGGTCCAATCTATAATGAGGAGCCTCATCCAGTTGAAGTTTTAGTAAGCGGGGAAATCCCCACTGATTCCTTGTCTTCTCTAGGCAGTGTTCTAGATCCTACTGAGGAGGGGAGCAAGTTTCCTATGTATGATGATGCGCCATCACTGTGCGCATTCTCGGAACAATCTACAATCTCAGGAGATTCTCTAGGACCAGTCGACGATAAAAGCACACCCCATATGGTCACCAAGACTGAGTCAGAATAGGAAGTGGTGCAGTGGGAACTCGATCCTGCCGACCAGGTTCTGCAGCCTGGAAGCATGGTGCCGTTCACCCCAGAGAAGTGGAAGCTCGGCAGTGCACAACTCAGTCTTAGGAGGAAGCTCGGCCATCAACAATCCATGGGTAGGGATGGACAAATCCTCAACCCATGTGCAGAGCGATTCCTCAAACCATGCACGGAGCTGCTCACTTCCGCAGATCCAAGCACATGTCGTCACGACAAGTTGTGGGTGCTCGGGCAGGCACGACAACAGCTCGACTTGAAAGAGACCGTGCTCGGCAAATAAGGTGGGCTCAGCCCAGGGCCACATCAGTCCTACGTTGACTTGTCCCCCTCTGCCAGGAAACAATAGAGGGAGGTCGAATCTTTTGAAGATGGGATAGTCTATCTTTGTGCTGCAGCATGAGACCTTGAGTGTGTTCTCCATGACAGGGCCCCACATATGCCAACTACACTATGTGTAAAGATAGAAGACAACGTAAGGGACCGGACCGCAAAGACACTACATCTTTGAGCGTTGTTCCCCAATGGGATGAGTGTTGGGCTGAAGATCCAGGACCCAGGTTTGAGATAACGCCTGTACAAATGTCTTAGGGAAGATGGGATGAGGCAGGTTGGAGATGCGAGTTCAAGGTCAAACGTTTTTCAACCTGGGGTGGATGATGCAGGCTCCCTAGCTGCTCTGGATGGGAGGACTGTCGCACTCATTAACAACTCCACCTACTCCCTTCCGTACTGAAAGTTGACACCTCAATGTGGATACAACCCCCCTATTTATGTCCTAATCTTGTCTAACCTTAGAAAGGGGATCTCATTGTATTAAGCAGGGTTATGCCATCCTTGGAAGAGAAAGAACTTTCTTGCCGAGCTGCCAACCTCTGCTCAGCATACTCAGCCATTCTCAGCTCGGCACAATCAACCGCATTCCTGTGTGGCAGACTTTAGAAGAGCAAAGCATAGGAGACTGGCTCACATGGTTTTTGATCGTGGTCAGGTTAATCCTGAAGTGATCTGCTTTCCGAAACAGCACCCCATCTTCAATAAAACTTTCCAACTTCTAGGAAAGCTGAATAGCCACTTCCCACACACCAACCCTCTGGCCGAGCTGCCAACGAAGCAGTCCGTCCTTTATACCCTTCAGCACGTCCATACCCCTTCTCCAACAAAAGATTCCATGGCTATGCTCATGTGAATAAGATGATCACCTTCGACGAGCTGGTGGTTCCAATGGCTTTACTCCCGAGCTCCAATCTCTAGCCCGGCAATGACGGAGGCTCTCTGTACAGCTTAGATTGATTTAGCTCGGCAATTCCTTTCTCAGTGCGGAAAGAGTTCCTCGTCGGGTCCCACATGCAGTGGAAAGTAATCTGAAATGATAAGAGAACAAAGGGGAAAGATAAACAGGATGCTTCCGTTGAATCCGAAGATTGCCAGTGTAATCCTCTTCTCGATGTCTGTTGATTGGCAAGCCAATACCAGAATCAAGG
Source organism: Monotropa hypopitys (assembly GCA_002855965.1). Taxonomy (NCBI): domain Eukaryota; kingdom Viridiplantae; phylum Streptophyta; class Magnoliopsida; order Ericales; family Ericaceae; genus Monotropa; species Monotropa hypopitys. The sequence continues at coordinate 3,034 of NMUG010006183.1, read as the reverse complement.
CTCGCTAATCTGTTGATTCTCACAGAATACCCAGAGAAACGGATTCAAACATGATTTGTTGATTCACTAAGGAATACCGAATGGGAATGGGGGTATGAACAAGCACAATACCTGACTCGCAATTTTCTTCTTCAATTCATTCAACTCCTCTAACTATTACATGAGCCTCCATTATATAGGACGGCTACGAAAACTTAAAAGGGAAAGAAACCCTAAGTACACAATATGGGCCACCGACAAGATTAGGCCCAGAAAGGAAAAAAAGAAGGAAACCCTAAACATATCGGGAAAATATAAATAAGAAAAGACAAAATAAAATATCCCAAAACATGCTGGAAAACAAAAAATGTAAAAGATAAGCTCGTAATATAAATGGACTCAAATAGATTTTTGCACATGGAAGAGCTACCGTGGTAGAGCTGTCGCACAAGTAGAGCTGCTATACAAGCTAGAGCTGGCGCACAGTAGAGTTGCCGCACAAGTAGGGCTGCCAAGGTAGAACTGCCAGATAGAGCTTCCATGGGTAGAGCTGCCATGGGTAGAGCTGCCATGGGTAGAGCTGCCATGGGTAGAGTTGCCATGGGTATAGCTGCCATGGATAGAGCTGCCATGGGTAGAGCTGCCAAGGTAGAGCTGCCACGGTAGAGTTTCCATGGTAGAACTACCATACAAGTAGAGTTGCCATATAGGTAGAGCTGCCATACAAGTAGAGTTGACATACAAGTAGAGCTGCCGCATAAGTAGGGCTGCCATTAATGCCGCACTGCCCTTATGGCCGCATAGCCATTAGCCGAGCTACTAGGGATGAGCTGCCAAGACCACCTAGCTTGAGCTCGGGAGCCCTACTCCTATCAACATAGGGTGTCCAATAAAAGTTGCACAGTCCATCTTCTTTCCAAGGTTGTCTAGATTTCCAATCTACATCAGACTCTCCTGGTTAGAAAGAACTCGTCCTCGAATTCGCAACTTCTTTAACATCATCTTTTCATCATGCAACTTCCCTATGTCAAAAACATATCGACAACATCCTTGCCATGTACATGGTTTAGCGTGTGAGTCGAGGTTGTTCTTTATTTTTGGTTTTGGAGTCTTATCGTTGCTCACATGTAAAAAAGCCAAGTTGTGTGGGTCTGGGTAATTCCATGTTACCTTCACGTGTGCGGGACCTCTACTAGGCGGATCCCATTCTTGCTCAGACTACTTCTGTTCTCTGCCGAGTAGGGTCTTTTTCACGCCAAGATGTCAAGGCCCATCGAATAGGGATTGACTCATGCTGAGAGGGGACTCTTTCATGCCAAGCTGAACTGTGTTTAGCCTTAATGATTCTGATGCCCCTATTTGCGGGCATAGGTCACCTTCTTCTTCTATGGCGATTTCCTCAACCAAAAAAGGTTCCTTGTCAAATCGAGGTGGGGTATTCTAATCCATACTTGAATCTGGAACCACACTCGAAGTGAACAATTTCTCAAGGGCAACATTATCTTCTTCTACGATTGATATTGGGGGTTCCCGTGGTGTCAATGCCTGAAAGAAATGGCTCACCTCCACATCGTCTTCATTAACGATAAAAAAATTTCTCTTCCCGAGGACATCTAGGATGTTCTGTTGTCCTCATATCTAGGCTCCTCCAGGCGAAAAGGTTTTCCCCTTCATTTGTACCAATGTCGACTGACCCTTCATCTTCCACCATAGGTGTATTAGGATTTTTCCAATGCTGTCGTTTTGGCTGTGGGTGTGATGGGGGATGTAACTGGGTATGGATGGCGGCCACTCGCATAGTGATAGAACCAGGGCTCTATCGCTGATATTCTACAGTTGAGAAAGAAAGAGAGGAAAAGAAAATAAAAAAAATTGATCACTTCGAGGGGATGTGTCCTCCAAAACACCAAGGCAAATTCTTATTCATTCCTCCCATAGCCATACGACATCTACATTATATAATTAGAGGAGTTGCCATAACAAAATTACTGGAGCAAATTAGGAAAATACCAAAAAGAAAGATATTATGAATTCCCTAAAAATCAGCAAATTAGGAAACTACCAAACAGGAAACTACTAAATCAGCAATTCAAGAAACCAATCTTATCATTTTCCCGCCCTTTTTTACAACCTTGTCCTCAAGGTTGGGTAGCCATAAATTCCAGAAACCTCTCCTTCAACGAGTCATAAGGCTCCCACATAGCATCCTCAATAAAAAGATTGGCCCATTGGACTAAAACATCAACATCTGCTCGATTATTGCATTTTACCAAACGACAATCAATTATAGCTTGTGGTTGAAATCTGGTTTCAGCCAAGTATGAAATATCCGGCAGTTGACTTTGGGCAGTCACATGTTCACCCAATTTCTTTTTTAAGCAAGAAACATGGAAAACAGGATGAACTTTACTGCCTCTATGAAGATCCAACCGATATGCCACGGGACCTATACGCCCCAACACTTTGTACGGACCATAAAAACGCGGTGATAACTTCTGGGAAGTACGGACCTGGATGGATACTTGTTTATAAGGATGCAACCTTAAGAAAACCCAGTAACCTACCTCGAACTCCCTTTCACTCTTGTGCTTGTCAGCTTGTTGCTTCATTCGGGACCGTGCTGCATGTAAATTATCCTTGAGAAGCTGTAAGAGACGATCTCTTTCACATAAGTCTTTATCCACCTGGTGAACATTCGAAGAGCTGTGGGTGTATGAAGTAATGAGCGGTGGTGGGCGACCATATACAACCTCAAATGGAGTTGCTTTGTGGATGAATGGTAAGTCGTATTGTACCACCATTCTGTCTAGGGAAGCCAACGAACCCAATCCTTTTATCGATCACTTGCAAAGCACCGCAAATAATTCTCAAAGCATCGATTAACCACTTCGGCTTGGCCATCTGTTTATGGGTGATAACTGGTACTCATATTTAGTTGTGTGCCTTGTAGTCGAAAGAGCTCCTTCCAAAAGTTGCTTGTGAACACTTTATCTCGGTCACTGACTATGGACTGTGGCATTCCATGCAGTTTGAAGATGTTATCAACAAAAACTTG
>NMUG010006182.1:0-12725 GCA_002855965.1 Monotropa hypopitys | reverse complement strand
CCCATCCTAACAATGAAAGAACCATGTTTGAATCAAAAGATCAAACAAAAATAATAAAAAGATATAACAATCAAGAACAACATATGATTCCCCAAAGAATTAAAAGCAAATTGAATAAGATTAGAGGGAATCAAACACAAGGATCAAAAACACAAAACAAGGGTAAACCCTAACATATTTGATCCAAAACAATACAAAACCAAAAGTTGTGAAAAATCAGTCACATACCTTTTGGGGTGCAGTCTACTACCAAAATGGACAAGCAAAATCGTTTTGAAACCTGTATATTTATAGTGGTCCGAAAATCTCTTAAAAAATCGTTCAAAACACAACAGTCTGTGCCACGGCGCCACGGGGTGCCACGGCACTATCGACGCGCTTAAAAGCGCGGCCCGGCACCACGGCGCTAAGGGCGCACATATCGAAAATCTTTGAAAATCTCGAGAAGCGCGGTGAGAGCGCCACGGCGCTCCCGACGCGCTATTGAAAATCTCGGAAGGTGCGGTGAGAGCTCCACGGCACTCCCGATGCGCTGCGCTAGCGCCAAGGCGCTAGCGACTCGCTAGGTTTTGTAACTTCTGCAGGTTCGATTGAGAACAAAAGGGCCAGGGGCGCGCCGGTAGCTTGCAGCACGCCAGGTGGCGCCAAGCAGAGAAACAAAAGGTTTTTATTATAAAAACTCTTTAAAAACAAAATAATATATATATATAAACACACACACACACACATATATATATATCATAAATAATAAAGATAAAATATATATAAAAACAATGCTCCAAAAAAAACTTATTGAAAAATAATAATATCATGCTTACGTAATTATGCCGAAAATTGAATGTTATACATGTCGTTGCCAACGTGTGCCTTGTGAGAATTTGCGAATTGATGATCTTCAATGCTTGCTTTAATCTTCGCAACTAAAATACAAAAGACTAAATCTAACAACAGTACACAGCCCGATAGTTCAAATGAACCCAAAAATAAAACAACAAAAATAAAATTTACAATCTCCCCCTTTGTTTTTGTTTTTGGAGACACATTATACCTATTGGCTAATACCTATCTAAGAGCTGTAGAAGACTCAGAACGAATTGAAGATCCGAAACATAACCTACAAATTAAAATTCTTCCACAAGAGCAGTAATATATTTTAAAGGTATAACAATTAACAGCAGTTAGAGATATTGCAGTGAAGATTACTAAACAACTAGTAGCATGAAATAAATAGTACAATATGCATAACAGGAGCAGAAACAACTATCCAAAAAAACAACAGGCTAGAAAAACGCAACCACACAAACAAGTAGGTCCAGCATAGTAGTAGTGTAGTCATAAAAACAAAAAAATAGGTCCAGCATCACAGTAGTAGTGCAGTCATCACAACAAACCAACCAACAGTCATAAAAAACAGTAAACAGTCCGATATAAAACAGAAACAACCAATATTTCTCCCCCTATGTGTCCTAGGAAGGAAAAAAATAAACTAGCCGTCATCATCAGTCACTGAAGCCATCACCATCATCTTCTGTAGCTGCCGGAGAAGGATAGTCAAGTCCCAGTCGATCGTCAACCCAATGCAATCGTCGGATCATCCTAGGAATCCCGGTGCGTGCATATATAAAGTGCTCATCAAAGCCATCCATGCGAGAGTTCAACGATGCAAACTGCAGCTGAAGAAAGTTCATCATCCCATCAGCAGGAGCAGGAGGTGGAGCAGCATGAGGAGGCGACACATGAGGAGACACTAGAGTAGCTTGATGCCACGGAGGATTGTAATACGGAGCTAGATGAATCACAGGGAACACTGGCTGAATAGCAAGATATGGTGGAGGGTAGTTTGACACTTCTAGACATAGTCCACAGACTTCCCCTATCCTAGACAAGGATGCATGTTCAGTAACGCAAGAGATGTCGCGCTTCGGATATAAATGTGGTTCATCCGGAATAGTTGGAACATTGTATGCATTCAGCAATCGAGTAATAGTGGAAAGGAAAGGCATACCAGCAGTGCCATGTGGATGAGTATAATAATTATATATGGTCCACCATATGCGAGAAGCAAGGTCAAACGAAAACCCTCGACCAAGAGCATATAGGAGCTCGACCCTAGGGATAGGAATACTATGAATATGATCGGTAGGCTCCACAATAGAACAAACAATTTTGTTCGACAGATGGTAATGTGGTGACAAATGACTGTGAACAATCGGAATAACATGGTCTCCTATGCCATCAGTAATTTCACTAATGATGTTAGCTATGGTAGGAGTGAATTAGACAGGCAAAGGACACTGTAGAATTTCAACAGTAGGAAGATTCAGCAAAGTCCGAATAGCATCCGAAGAGAATGGTACATGCATACCTCTAACCATGGAATAAAAATACTGATTATCGTATTCACGGAACTCCTGTTAGCCAGAAACTCAGTGACTAAAATGGGAAGGCCAAATTCATGACCAGAGCATGCACCGAGCCAGCCTCGTAGAGCAAATTGAGCAGTGAGACCAACTGAGGCAAACTCGGAGACTACAATATTGCGCTCAACAAGTTTCAGACCTTTGCACATAAATAGTTCGTACATCTCTTTCGCTTGTGAAGACGAAAAAGATTGAAACCGTAGACGTGTGTCAGATGGTCGTTTCCAACCACATGGGTTCGATGAAGAACCCGACATTGTATATCAAATCTAAAGGTAAAGATCCTACAAGGATTTGACAAAAACTTACCGAAAATCAGATTTGGAGAGGAAAACTGGAGGGAGCACCGAGTAGAGAGAGAAAGTGTTGATGGAAATGAGGAAACAATTTCGCACTTAGCCTTTTATATGGCCCGGTGCTGAGCGGCGCCATGGCGCTAGCGGCGCGCATGTCAGCGCTGAGTGGCACTATGGCGCTAGCGATGCGCGTGTTAGCGTTGAGCAGTGTCGTGGCACTTTCAACTTGCGAGGCTCGGTTCTATCATTAAAATGAGCAAAGAGGCCACTATCTCATCCTAATATCCAAATAATTCTAAGGACAAGCCTAAATACTTAACTAAAAGCACAAAAACAAATATAACTCAACTTTAGACTTTTTAGGATCAGTGTGAGCAAACCGAACAACCGACTTGTCAGTGACTAATTAAAACACAAACACAAAATAAAAAATGGAAAAATTAAACATTAGGCTCGATAGAGATCAAGCCGATGGACTTTCTAAGAGCTTCGAAGCGAAGTGCATCCAGGGGTTTTGTCAAAATATTAGCCTATTGGTCAAGTGTCGGAATAAATTCAAGACCAATTATGCCATCTTCAACCAGATCACGAATGAAATGGTGACGAATATCGATATGTTTGGTTCAAGAGTGTTGAACCGGATTTTTAGAAATATTGATGGCACTGGTATTGTCACAGAACACTGTCATTACACTTTGTGATAGGCCATAATCAGCAAGCATTTGTCGTATCCATAATAACTGAGTGCAACAACTACCTGCAGCAATGTACTCGGTCTCGGTAGTGGATAATGACACACAGTTCTGCTTCTTGCTATGTCACAACACAAGACAATTTCCTAAGTAAAAACAACCGCCTGAAGTACTTTTTCTATCGTCAATGCACCCAGCCCAATCGGCATCTGAGAAAGCAGCTAAGTCAACTAGTGTACCATGAGGATAGAACAATCCTAAAGAGACAGTCCCTTTAACATATCGGATAATTTGTTTGACTGCTGAGACGTGTGATTCTTAAGAATCCGATTGATATCTAGCACATACTCCAACACTGTATGCGATATCAGGACGACTCGAAGTGAGATAGAGAAGACTACCTATCATACTGCGATAATAGGTAGGATCGACACTAACTCCTTCCAAGTCACAAGTTAACTTAATTGTAGTAGCCATTGGAGTACGCGTAGCCTTGGCATCATTTAACCCAAATTTTTTAACCAACTCACGAGCATATGTGAATTGAGAAAGAAAATTTCCATCATCTCCTTGCCTTACTTGGAAACCTAAAAAGTAAGTCAATTCTGCCATAAGGCTCATTTGGAATTCATGAGCCATTTGAACACCAAACTTCCAGGAATGTGACTCACGAGTAGACCCGAACACAATGTCATCCACATAAATTTGTGCTATTAAAATATCATTCTCAATTTTTCTAAGAAATAGAGTCTGGTCTACTCCCATTCGAACAAAGCCGGTATTCAAAAGATGGTCATTTAAACGATCATACCATGCTCGATGGGCTTGTTTTAGGCCATACAAGGCTTTTCGAAGACGATATACATGATTTGGAAATTGTGGGTCAATAAATCCCTTCGGTTGTTCTACATAAGCCTCTTCTTGAAGATCACCATTTAAAAACGCACTTTTTACATCCATATGAAAAAGTTTAAACCCAAAGTGTGCGGTAATCCCATACAGCAACCTGATGGACTCAAGTCTAGCCACTGGAGTGAAAGTCTCATCATAGTCTATCCCTTCGATTTGTGTATATCCTTGAGCAACAAGACGAGCTTTATTTCTAACAACAATTCTATTGGCATCCTTTTGGTTTTTAAGAATCCATTTCGTGCCGATGACATTGATGTGAGATAAACGTGGGACAAGATACCACATGTCATTTCGTGTAAATTACTGCAACTCATCTTGCATGGCTTCTAACCAGTACTCATCAGATAAAGCTTCTCCAACCTTTTTAGGCTCAAAAGAGGAAGTGTAGCACACAAAATTAATCTCATTTTAATGTTTACTACGAGTTCGAACACCTTCATTAATGCCACCAATCACTTGATCTGCATGATGGTATAGCTTCATTCTAGAAGAAGGTTCTCTAGTGGCTCGATTTAATTCATGATTTCCCAATTTGGGGTCTACATTAGATTTGCTATTATATGATTCAACTTCCAAAGTTTCCTCATGGTCAAGAGAATCTCCCCCTAAAACAGTGACGTGGACTTCATTCAATGGAGTTGTCGTAGACTCCCCCTAAACATAATCTCCACTAGAAGAGCTATCCTCATAGATATCCCAATTTTTAACATCCTTAACATTTTCTGGCACAGACTCATCAAGAGTAGAATCATCCACCACTACATTTGCAGACTCAACCAAAGTAGAAGTTCTAAGGTTGTAAACTCTATATGCCCTACTAGTAGTGGAATATCCAAAAAATGCCCTCATCGCTCTTGCTATCAAATTTTCTAAGAGATTCACCATCTCTCAAAATATAACACTTGCAACCAAAAATTTTGAAGTATTTAACTTTAGACCGTTTCCCGTTCCAAATCTCATAAGAAGACATGGTGGTTCCGGGCCTAACATACACACGATTGCTAGTATAGCAAGCAGTGTTGATAGCCTCTGCCTATAAATTTATGGGAACATTTTTTGAATGAAGCCATACCCTTGCCATCTCTTGAAGGGTTCTATTTTTCCTCTCAACAACCCCATTTTGTTGGGGAGTGCGAGGAGCAGAAAATTCATGTTTTATACCCTTTTTGTCACAGAAACGCTCAACATCAGAATTTTCAAACTCTTTTCCTCTATCACTTCGAACTCGAGTAATACACAATCCTTTTTCATTTTGTATACGAATACAGATAGACTTGAAGCAAGCATAAGCATCTGACTTTTCTCTCAAATAGCCAACTCAAGTATATCGTGAAAAATCATCAACTATCACCAAAATATAACGTTTCCTCCTAAACTCTCTGTACGAGAAGGACCCATAAGATCAATATGCAAAAGTTCTAGACATTTGGTTGTAGCTACAATGTTGGTCTTTTTATGGGGGCTTTTCGTTTGTTTTCCTTTCATGCATCTCCCACATACAAGACCTTGACCATTAGCCAATTTTGAGATGCCTCTAACAACCTCATTTTTAGTTATACGATGCAAATCAGAGAAATTCATGTGGCCCAATCGTTGGTGCCACAATTCAACATCATCTAACAATACTCGATGACACACCATAGAGGGAATGGTCTCAATACAATAACAATTATAAACAGATCTAGATCCCCTAACAATGAAATCACCGGTAGAATTAAATATAGAGCAGTGATCTTTTGAGAATTTCACTTCATGCATATCATCGCAAAATTGTCCAATACTTAATAGATTTGCCTTAAGCCCTTCAACATACAGAACATCATTTAAAGCAAAAAAATCAGGAATAGAGACTGTACCTTTGCCCATTATTTTACCTTTATTGCCATCACCAAAGGTGACAAGGCCGCTGGCACAGTCTTCCAGAGATACAAAAAGAGATTTATCACCTGTCATATGCTTAGAGCACCCACTATCAAGATACCACGATGAAGTATGATGAGTATTATAAGCAGTATGAGCAACAAAGTAGTTAGAAGTCTTGGGTTTCCAAATTTTCTTATCATTTAACATGTCATGCATATCTTTGGCAAAAACAGATAATTTTTGTACTTCATCAAAAAATTAAGTAGCTTGTTTTTCAAAATCATTTAAGTTTTCAGGATTAGTCATCTTGTGATTGAGTGGGGGCACATGTTTACCTTTGTTGGGTCTTTCTGCAGTGGGTTGACCTCTTCTAAATTTTGAATCATTCCTTAGATTGAACCAATAAGGTCAAATGTGGCCACGACCACCACAATGATGACAAATGAATACTTTCTTGGAGATTGCTTTGTTCTTTTGAGTAGTTTTTTTTGAAGATTGGTTGAGTCGATGTGCTAGACTCTCCCTTGACAAACACAATTTTTCTAGATGTATCCTTACTCAAGTGAGTATCACTAAGTGGAGTATCAAGAAAACCCAAGCCACTTCTATTTCTAAAATTCTGAGTCATTTGAGTGAGACGTTTAGCTCCACAATCATTTTTTTGATTATCTCATTTGACTCATTGAGATATTTTTTCAAGCTTTCAATTTTTAATAAGGATTTTTTAAGTTTTTCTAAAACCTTCAAGCGCTCATTATCACATATGGTGAATTTTTCAAGCAAATTTTCATTCTATCTCTTGACTTTGTCCAACTCTACATTCTTAGCCTCTAGATCACTCCTAAGAGAAGTCAACTCATCCTCTCTCTTTTTGACTTGAGCCACAAGTTCAATTTTCTTTTTCTTAATTTTAAAGTATTCCTTATATAGAAGATTGTAAGCTTCATGAATTGACTCAATCTCATCATCTTCATTATTATCATCTTTATCACTCGAAGAGTCATTCAATGCAAGAGAAGATGATTTTTCAAAAATTTTAGTTTGAGTAGCTAAGGCGGTAAAATTTGCGGATTCAGATTTTGAGCTAGAATCATCTTTGTCATCCTCGCTATCATCATCCCAAGAAACTTTAAAAACCTTTTGTTCTTCCTTTTTAAAGTATTTGCACATTCATTTTGGAAGTGTTCGAATCCATAACATTCTCGGCATTGAACGCCTTGAGGTTTCTTGCCTTTTTCAAATTTTGGTTTAAAGTCATTTGAGTCATTTTGGTTTTTGACGATAGCATTTGAGGAAAAAAAAGTTTTACCAAGAGACTTGAATTTTTGAGATTTGACAAATTTCTTGAATTTTTTTGGCAAAGAGGGCAAGTCCTTCCTCACTCATTTCTTCATCACTGTCACTAGTTTCGGACATTTCAATTTGAGATGATTTGAATGCAATTCCTTTATTTGATTTTGAAGAGGATTTCTTGGAAAGATGATTTAGTTCAAATGTTTGCAGTTTACCGACGAGTTCCTCAAACAGCATCTCATCCACTTCTGGTCTTTCCTCAATAGCTACCACCTTAGACCTAAACCTCTCAGGTAATGATCTTAAGACTTTTCTACACACTTTAAGATTAGGGACAGGTTCACTAAGAGCATGAAATGAATTTACAATGTCACTCAATTTAGAAATAAAAAAATCAAATGACTCATCATCTGACATTCGTAATTCCTCAAAGCGTGTGGTGAGCATTCGAATCTTAGAGGTTTTGACAGTTTTTGTACCTTCATGAGTAACTTGTAATACTTCCCAAGCTTCTTTAGCCATAGCACACGAGGAGATACGACTAAATTCAGTTTTACTCAAAGCACCATATATGGCTCCTAATGCACGTGAATTAGCCTCAAAGCTTTCATTATCCCCACTGTTCTATTCGGAATCATGTTTTCACGAGTTAGCTTAGTAGCTGCATCCTCAACACAAGGGGGTTCATAACCATACTGAACAGACCTCCAGACCCTAACACCTAGTGAACTAAGGTAAGTGTCACGCCCCGGATTTTCAAACCATTTTTTTGAAAAACAGTTTAAATAATAAAAGGGGTTACAACTACTTGCATTCAGATCCATTTAGTCGAGTTCTCATTACATGATACAGGGTACAACAGAATAGTATAATCAGGAACTAACAAGCGGAAGTAAAGATAAACTGCCAAACACGGCTACAACTAAAACCGAAACTGAACTGAAGTACAAGTACAAAGGGTACAACTAAAACTGAAGTAAAAGGTACAGGAGTACAACTGAAACAAAAGAGCAAGTAGTAAAAGTACTACCGAAGCCAAACTGCCATGCCCCAGAAAATCCAGTAGCTGACTCAGCTCCAAGTCTACGATCTCAACAAATCCCTACAAACAGACTAGAAAAGAAAAGAAGGGAGGGTCTGAGCGGACCACAGCTCAGTGAGAAAACCTCCTAACTACTACCAAGCATGCACGTGCGGTGCGTGCCTATATGTCCACAAGCAAGAGAAGTAAGAGCAGTAAAAGACCTCAAGGCACACGTGGTGTAAATGTAGATCTACGTGAAAGTGAACACAAGTGAAGTACCGACAATATGTATGTGTTCCTATCCTCAAGTCAAGGGAAGGTAGTGCACCAAGTCTAGCAAGACTAATCCACGCAACTACACAATAGTCCAACGGTAGCAGTCCAAGGGTAAGACAACCCTAAGTCCAATCACAATCTCTACAAGGCATAGTGGGGATTAACCCCTCATCATCTCACTCTAAAAAAAACCTCGCAAGTGATAAGGTATAGGATCTTCGTGGATCTTATGTTATTTGAGATATTTCTTTCTTTTCATTCCATTGGTTCCAATATCAACATTTGTTCCAAAGCACAATCTTTCCGTTTATTCAAGGGACCACTAGACCAAGTGTACACAATCAAATTCCAAGGGACTACTAGACAAGAGTCCATAAGTGTGCATAAGTTATTCCACTTCCTTTCGAAGGTATCATATGTTTGAGTTATCATTGGGTTTATTGATCGCATCATAACAAGTGCGCGGAGATTCCATTACAAGTACATCCCAATATGATTTAGATCATCATTCTTATCTTTGTTCCACTTTAAAATGTAGTCCGGAATTCCATTACAAGTATATTCCGTTCATGTATTTTATCATCAATCTAGATACATCTCGGGATCCCTAAAGATCAAGTACATCCCGTATTTATTCGAAGTTCATTGATTTAGTACAAATCCCGGAATCCCTAAAAATCAAGTACATTCCGTATTTGTATATTTTATTTATCCTTTAAGATAAATCCCGAAATCCCTAAAGATCAAGTACATTCTGTATTTATCCATGTGTCACTGTAACGTTGATAGGGCAAGGTTGGTCTAGTAGCCCGTCAACACACTAGCCAAACCTAATCCGTCTTCCCCAAAGGCAGTTGGGAGGGCTCACGTAGCTCCCTTTGTGCACAAAGTCGTGGGTGGAGCGACCACCCCGGAAATCCCTAAAACTCAAGTACATTCCCGCATAAGAACATATCAATCCCCGTATCGTTGTTACAAATATTATCCTGGGAATCCCTAAAAATCAAGTACATTCCCGGATCGTCATTACAAGTTTACTATGCTGGGAATCCCTAAAGATCAAGTACATTCCCGCATAGAAACAATCCAATCATATCTGTGGTTATTAATTACATTCGTGAGTCATCATTTCTTTTATCAATGTTTCTCAACCTAACCAAGGTTTGTAGAGCATTTTCTTCCAATGTTCCTTCATTGCATAAGTTCATGTAATATCTCCTAGCAATCGCTAGTAATCCAACAAGTGTATCGTCGTTCCCGTTTTCATTTGATTTCATAATTTACACGTGATGGATTTAAGGTTGAGTATGAGTAGCCCTCGTGGGGCACATCCTCAATATTGGAAGTTCATTCATTACTTTAAACATGTTAAGTTTCACCCAATCCGAATTCACCCTTGAATAAGCCAAGGGGGGACAATCCACCATTTTCATGTATCTCCAACAATCGCACAAGTCCTCAAAATATTCAACCGTCAAGTCACTACGGAATCTAAGGGACACAAGCACAACCCATGTAACACCCCATGTTTTTAAGTAAAACATTTTCAATATTTTTTTTGAAATACAATAAACACAACAGTGGGGAGTTAATAGTTACTATACAGCAGCATTGCAGTTGAAGTTCTCATGACATTAACCTTGATACAATTTACAAAACTGAAGGGTACAAGAGAGAAGTACAACTGAACCACTCACTACAAACTGTAAAGGAAAGGTACTACTATAACAGGATAACAACCTGGAAACTGAAAAGAAGTGCAACTGCACAAGGAGAGCCAAGGCCGCAGCTCCAAAGGAACCAGCTGCAAGCACAAGCCCCAAGTCACCACCTGCAAGAGAAACCTTGTAGAACAAGCCTGGAAAAGAGAAAGAAAAGAGGGTCTGAGCAAATCACAGCTTAGAGCGGTAACAACTAACGACTACAAAGCATGCACGAACGCATGCGACCCTATGTGTCACAAGCAAAGGTGGTAAAGTCAAGGAGAAGGCACAACACACGCACACACCCAAGAACCGTAAGACTAAGAGTATCTCCAAGGTCAACAAGTAAAGTATCACCCAAACCATTATTAGAGGAGTCCCAAACAACTAAAGAAGAACTCTGATAACTCTACTCATTCCATTTCCTTCGGTAGCTATACAAATGTGTTGTGGATTTCAGTGTTGTTTAACTTTTAAGAGATATTTGGGTATTGAGATAGATTTTCCATTATTCATTTCATTATCAACAATTGTCTCCACTTATCGAAATAAGGGAGCCCAAGCCATCCATTCCGACTTTTCCCACATCGTCGACTATGTGGGTCACGTACTAGGAGGTCGTACTAGGTCCTACCTACCACACACAAGGGCTAGGTCACTAGACACTGCAGTCGTCTCGGCCAACAGCCCCTTTGGCGACACAAAGAGGTGACACAAGACTATCATCGAGCCCTCAACACGACTATTCCCACTTGGCGGCTCAAGGGGTCACGACGGGCATCACACATGAAAAACATCATCCGGGAAGGGCCAACACATCCTTAACCCGAGGTCGTAACGCGGGTAGGGAAAACACATCCTAAACCCGGATGGCTACCATTATCACATAAGTCCTACCACCACACGCAAGGGCTGGGTCTCGGGACATAACTGAACTTGTCCTTACCCATCCACAACACAAGGGCAAGGGTCACGGGACACAGTTCGTAATCAATATAAATCTCAAGGGTTCGGGCATGCACTCCTCCCAATCCCTTGAATGGTACCCTCCCTACGACATCGATCCACAACACCCTCATTTGCTCACATGATTATTAATATTCCATTAGGTGGGATTTACGTGAATGATTCAAGATTGTCAAGGAGTGGTCCTCATAGGATCCATCTGCGTATTTGGGAATTCATTGCATTCATTGGGTACTTTTCATTATCATTCAACCCTTTCATTTCCATGATTACATAATCCCCTTAATGTAAGGTCCAACACAAACTCCCAATTTCCCATCATCACAATACCAATGGGAACTCGTACCAACGACCCAAACACATCACTAGTATCCAAATAGTCATGATACTCACATATCCCAAGGACTTCCAAGACCAATCCCAACTACCTAGAACTTTCATCCCGACTAACAACAAGGGGGAGAATCCCTATTTTACCACAAGTTACTCTCTCACAATATCGTTGGGACCTAAGAGTACCGAACACGTCACTAGGGGACCCTCACAATATTCCTACAAGGTCAATGCACCCAAATTTCACCACGAAACCCATTCAGGCATTTAATCGAACACTCGGTGCCTACGTAATTCAAAGGGCTACTTTCACACACAAGTCACTCCTCTCACCTCAATACCATTTCAAATATTAACCCAACTGCCCTATGCTACCCGGACACCAACCAATCGAATGACCACCACGCGACTACACTTTCGACGCCAATGAATTGAATTTCAATCCTATGATTTGGCATAGGAATGTGACGATCGATAATCAATGAAACACGGAATAGAAATACATACACCCACGCACGCAATGTAGGAGTTAAGAGTTACCCACCGGAGCGTCGCCGGAATCTCGCCGGAGAGGTCGCCAGAGCAATCGCCAGAAAATGCCCAACACGAACCAAAACCGTCAACGCGAAGCTCTCGCCGCAACCTACGCAATACAACCATTATCAAACACAGGAGAACTCAATTTGGAACTAGGGTATGAGGGGAGAGAAAGACTTACCGGGTATAAACGAACCAATACCGTCAACGCGTAGCCCTTGACACCCTCGTCGACATTAATGGAGGCCGGAAGCTCCAAATCTTGGAGGAAGAGGGTGGATTTGAGGAGAGAAGTGGGAGGGAGAGAATAGGGAGGTAGAGAGAGAGATAGGTCTGAAAAATAGGGTTTGCAATGCCCCAAACTCGAGCCAAATCCTATATATACAACCCCACATGAAAGGACAAGTTTT
>NMUG010006181.1:0-12726 GCA_002855965.1 Monotropa hypopitys | reverse complement strand
GGGTCAGGGAGTTGTCCCATCCAGGTCAGGTCTGAGCACCTGACCTGACAGTCTGCAACCTGCGACTGTGTTGTCCCATCGTGTCACGCGGCGGCGGTAGTCCGAACGGGACGTGCGGCAGAGCTGCCGCGCAGCCGGTTGCAGTGCGGGTCCGGGCTGGGCTGGTCGGCTGGGCCGACCTGGTCTGGTCCGGCCTGGAGGGTTCGGACTGGACTGGTCCGGTCAGCTTTGGGGCTGGTTTCTTTGGGCCTTTGACACCTTTTCTTCTTCCTTTCTTATCTATTCGCTTGGGCCCTTAGCCTATTTCAACTTTATAAATTCCAAATTTATTTATATTACTCCTATTTATCCTCAAAATAATTTCAAATAAAACCGATAATAGTGAAATAAATTAATTAATATTTAATTATTCGGATCGGGGCCTCACACCTTTCCTTCTATAGCACGAGAAGAAAAGCCAAGAGGTATATCCATGTACACTTGTTCTTCTAGATAACCATGAAGAAATGCATTCTTTACATTAAACTGTTGAAGAGACCGATTCAGATTAGCAGCACAAGATAGCAAAGTCCGGATGGAATTCATTTTTGCCACCGGGGCAAATGTCTCCTCATAATCAATGCCATATGTCTGAGTAAAGCCCTTAGCAACAAGCCTAACTTTATACCTCTCAATTTTCCCATCTTCCTTGTGCTTTACAGTGAATACTCATTTACAACCCACTGATTTCTTTCCTTCGGGAAGATGCACTAATTCCCAGGTGCCACTTTTCTTTAAAGCTGTCATCTCCTCCACCATAACTTCTTTGCACTTAGGTATTGTGATAGCACCCTTCCAATCCTGTATAATATATACAGAAAAGAGAGAAGAGACAAATGCACGAAATGAAGGAGATAAATTGGAATATGAGACAAACTAAGAGATGGGATGTTGGGTACATGTTCTAACTCCTTTTCTAAGAGCAATCAGTGCATCAAGATTATCAGAAACAGTAGGAGTATCAATATCATAAGAAACAGGAGAGAAAGGATCATTACCAGATAAGTCAGCTAGAGAGGCAGAAACTGGAGTAGATGAGATTGATTGACCAAGTGGTACAACACAAGTAGACTTACCTTTTTCTCGTCGGGCAAAAGTCTTTAAATTTGACCTGTTTAGTCGTCCAACAATATAATGACCAGCTCTTGTCACAGATGTTGGTTCCTCTCCCTTCTTAGAATTTTGTGACTCCTTAGTCTCATCAAAATTTTGTGTCTCCCCCTCACGATGACAAGCGGTGGGAAAGTATGACCAAGACTCTGGAATACAAGTTGTCAGTCTCTTGTCCTCTCACATCATCTCTTCCTGGATATCAGGATTCTCTCACTAAAGAGATGAAGATGGAAGAGAGTAAAAGGGTCTGGTTTCCCAAAAAGTGACATACATAGATACAAGCGTTTTGCGAGAATACGGGTCGTAGCATTTGTAACCTTTCTGAGTAGGAGAATAGACAAGGAAAACACACTTATAGGTTTTGGGATCTAACTTGCCACCCGGATGTTTAGGGGCATGAGCAAAACAGATGCAACCAAAAATCTTTGGTGGCAGAGAAGAGGCCCGAGAACCTACAGGGAGAACACTAAGAGGAGTTCGGAATTGAAGGACACTCAATGACATGCGATTGATGAGATAAGCGGCAGTAAGAATTGCCTCGCCCCAAAAAATGTTTGGGAACATACATGGTAAACAAAAGAGAGCGAGCTACCTCAGCAAGATGACGATTTTTGCGCTCAGCAACGCTATTCTGTTCTGGAGTGCCAACACAAGTGGTCTGATAGAGAATGCCATTTTCATCAATGTACTCGGTCCCATTATCACTACGAAGAACCTTAATGGTGGTATCGAATTGAGTGCACACCATTTGATAAAAAGATTTAAAGAATGAAAAAACTTCATTTTTGGACCGAAGTAAATACACCCAAGTAACACATGATTGACAATCAATAAAGGTGACATACCAACGATATCCAGAAAGAGATGCAAGAGGAGAAGGACCCTAAACATCAGAATGAATGACTGAAAAAGGTGAATCACTTCTTTGGTTAACGGGAGCATAAAATGAGCGTTTATGTTTTGCTAACTCGCAAGCTTCACAAAAAAAAAACGGACTCGTAGGACATTGTTTAGTTAAACGAGGAAAGAGTCGTTCTAAAATACCAAAAGAAGAGTGACCCAGTCTCTACTGCCATTGATGTAACAAAGGTAGAGCAGAACTCACATCAGCTTCAAGAGCTTGTCCATATGACAAAGGTGGACCAACTGAACCAAGTGTCGATTCCAAAAGGTATAAGCCATTATGCACTTTACCACTGCCAATCATTCTCCCTGTATCCAGTTCTTGCAAGACACAATGTGTAGGAAAAAAGTCACTGAGCAATTTAAAGAACGAGTAATACTACTAACAGAGAGAAGATTAATGGAAAAAATTGGAACATAAAGAACAGAAGATAGAGAAATTGTTGGAGAATAATGACTGGAACATTTCCCCAAGATTACGGAGAGAGAACCATCTGCGACTCTAACCTTATCGTGACCGGAACATGTAGAATATGAGTCAAAAAAGGAGGAACAATCTGTCATATGATCGGTAGCGCCAGAATCTATTATCCAAGGAAGAGAGGATTTATTTACTTGAATATCGGTGAGGAAAATATATAGTGGAGGTGGAAGCCATGGTAGCCGGAGTGTCAAGCCTAGCCATTAAGTGCCTGAGAGTTTGTAACTCCCCTTGAGAAAGAGGACCGACTGGAACATGTTTTGAATTACTCACCATAACAATTGAGAGAACCGGATAATTAACAAAACCTAATCAATTTGGACCACAAATTTCAACAATCCACAAGCAATCAACCACCGATCACAAGTAGGGCTGCAAATGAACTGAGCTGCTCGCGAGCTTGGCTTGGTATGGGCTCGACTCGACTTGACTCGATTTGTAAATTAACGAACTCGAGCTTAACTACCCATCTCATTTAATAAACGAACCGAGCTCGAGCTGGATAAAGCTCGACTCGGTTAGGCTCGCGAGCCGAGCTCGTTTGTATATAATGTGCCAAGCTCGGCTTATTAAGAGCTCGCGAGCTCGTGTTGCAATCCCACATTGGAAATTATGATTAAACTTATAGTTTTTTTAGTCTATATAAAGGAGGTGCACTCATATTGAGTTCGAGCCTTTCAAACGAGCCCGAGCTCGAGCCGAGCTTGGCTCGTTTATGTAGTATCGAGCTCATTCGAGTTGAACACGAACTTTTGATTTTTTTAACGAGCTGAGCTCGAGCTTGAATTATTTGGCTCGAATCGAGCTCGAGCCGAGCTCGAGCCTTCCTATATTTTGTCGAGTCGAGCTCGAGCTTGATAGAGCTCGGCTCGTTTGCAGCCCTAATCACAAGTGCTATATACCCCAAACAAAATCACAAAAAACCAGATTAATGACCCAAATGACACAAATTCAAACATCACCCAAACAAAGAGATAGAGCCAATACCTTCACAGAACCAAAAAAAATTGCTCACTGGTGATAGTATAGTCTCGTCGGAGGTTTAACAGAGATCTCCGGAGGACAACCAAAGTCAGGTAGTGGCCGGCAGGATGGTAGGAACTTCACGGGTTCGCCCCAAACAGAAAAATGTTCAATGAAGCAGCTGTTGTGGTTCGCCCAAGAGACTCGTCGGCGGTCAAGAGAGTCTCACCGGAGATGGGTGACCCAAGACGAGAGCCTCTGGAGCATGGGGATGCCGGAAGAGATGCCAACGAGGGTCGAAATGAGAGAGATCTGAGAGATCCATCGATGAAACAACAAAATGACAGGAAGGACTGCTTAAACGGTCGACGGTGAGGGTCGTCGGAGGCTCATCGGTAGCGGCGCGATGGTTGGACGGCGTCGCCGGAGGATTGCGATGGCAGTAGGTAGGCACGCGATAGTAGATCGATGGCTGTAGATAGGCGCGCGAGAGAGAGGATGGCGACGACAGAAGATCAACGATGGCTCTCAACGAAGACAACACGTGAACTCACGCCAAAAAAATGCCAAGCAGTAGCGCTGGTGAGAGGGCAACAAACGCCGGAGAACTCACTGAAAAAAAAACAAATGCGTCGGCTTGCGGCTTCTAGGGTTTTGCAACCATGCTCTGATACCATGTTTACATACAAGAATAATCTCTCTTCATTATTTCATCAAAACTTGATACGAACCATATATACTAGAATAAGAAGGGAAATTACACTATGATCCTA
This sequence comes from Monotropa hypopitys, assembly GCA_002855965.1. NCBI lineage: Eukaryota > Viridiplantae > Streptophyta > Magnoliopsida > Ericales > Ericaceae > Monotropa > Monotropa hypopitys. The sequence goes on along the minus strand of NMUG010006181.1, from coordinate 8,454 downwards.
AAATATAACTTAATTGAAATAATACACAACACAATCTAATCTACACATTTACACCAACTTAACAAGTATCGACATGCTTGCACCCCAACATTCATTTCTCCTTCAGGAGGTCAAGAGCGTATTTCCTTTGGGAAATGAAGATTTCTTTCTTAGATATAGCCACCTACATGTCAAGAAAGTACTGCATCGCGCCCAATTCCTTAATTTCAAATTTTTTGGCAAGAAAGACTTTAAGCTTCTGAAGTTCATTCACATTATCACATGTCATAACTGTGTCATCCACATAAACTATAAGGATGACAATCTTACCATCACTTTTCTTGATGAACATAGTATGATCAACATGACTTTGCGTATACCCAAGTCTCAACATGGTCTTGAGAAATCTGTCAAACCAAGCCTTTGGTGATTGCTTCAAGCCATAAAGAGCCTTTTTCAACCAACACACTTTGCCCTCGGTGATAGGGGAGGAAAAACGAGGTGATATATCCACGTACACCTCTTCTTCCAAATCACCATGAAAAAAAGTATTCTTCACATCAAATTGTTGAAGAGATCAGTTTAAAGTGGCAACACAGGACAACAAGGTGCGAATAGAGTTCATTTTGGCCACTAGAGCAAAGATTTCTTCATAGTCAATGCCATATATTTGAGTATAGCCTCTGGCAACCAATCTTGCCTTGTATCTCTCAACGGTGCCATCTGCTTTATGCTTAACTGTGAACACCCACTTACATCCCACTGCTTTCTTTCCCCCGGGAAGATATGCTAACTTCCGAGTGGCATTGTTCTTCAAAGCCTTCATCTCCTCCACCATAGCTTCTTTCCACTTTGGAGTAGCAAACACTTCCTTACAACCATGTGGAATTGGTAGAGAGAAAAGAGAAGAAAGGAAGGCAGAATACGAGGGTGACAGACGAGAATATGAAACAAATTGAGAAGTTGAATGGTGGATACATAATCGAGCCGATACTTTATGTATTCGGACTGACTTCCTATGAGCAATAGGCACATCAAGATCATCAAAAGGGAGAGATATATAGGAAGAAGTATTACCAGGGGACTGAGTTGAAGTATCAGGAACTAGAACTGGTGATGATGATTGGTACTGTGGTAATGCACCAGGTTGGCCTTTTTCCTTGCGAGCCAAAGTTTTTAAATCTGGCCTGTCTAATCTTTCCCTTGCATTAGGCATTATTCTTTCTCCAGATACAAGTTCCTCTCTTTCCCTGTCAAAATTACTAAAACTGGGAGAGACATCTTCCCCCTCACCATCAAAATTACTAGAACTGGGAGAGACATCTTCCTTTTTACCATCTATTTCCATTTGAAGATTACTAAAACTAGGAGAGACATCTTCCCCCTCACGAACATTCTTCTCCGTTGTATCATAAGTTGGAGGGAATAACCATAAATTAGAATCGCAAGGTGTCAACATCTCTTCCCTCCTAGTACTCTCCCCTGAAGAGATGGGGACAAGAGAGGGTGAAAAGGTTGGTGTTCCCAAAAAGTGACATCCATAGAAATAGATTTCTTATGAGAAAGGGGGTCATAGCAGTGATACCCCTTTTGGGTAGGGGAGTAGCCAAGAAAAATACTTTTGCGAGCTTTAGGGTCCAACTTTCCACCGGGGCGGTGAGGAGCATGCACGTAACAAACACAACCAAAGATCTTAGGTGGAAGAGTAGAGACCCGAAAGTTACCAGGAAAAATATCCAAGGGAGTTCGGAATTGAAGAACACTGGACGACATGCGATTGATGAGATAGGAAACTGTAAGAATGGCTTCACCCCAAAAATGTCTAAGAACATTCATAGTAAACATAAGAGAACGAGCCACCTCAGCAAGATGTCGATTCTTCTGTTCTGCGACTCTATTTTTTGTGGTGTATCTACACAGGTAGTTTGGAAAAGAATACTATTGCCATCGAGATATGACTTGAAAGGTCCGTTCATATATTCAGTCCCATTGTCACAACGAATAATCTTGATATTTGTATCAAATTGTGTGTGCACCATTTTATGGAACTATTGAAAACATGAGAAAACTTCATTTTTGGCTCGAAGTAAATACACCCAAGTTATACGAGAATGACAATCAATAAATGTAACAAAATACCGATAACCAGAAATAGAGTTAATGGGAGAAGGACCCCAAACATTAGTGTGGACAATCATAAAGGGAGAAGTACTTCCTTGACGAACATGAGCATAAAATGAACGTCTATGCTTAGCAAGTTTACACGCTTCACAATAGAATCTACTTCTAGAACATTATTTAGTTAGAGTAGGAAATAGTTTCTCTAGAATACCAAAAGAAGGGTGGCCAAGTCTACGATGCCACTGATGTAATAAAGGTAAACCTGAACCTATATTTGCCTCTAGGGCATGACCCAAAGATGAGGGTGTAGAAGATGAGCAAGGAACAGACTCCAAAAAATATAGACCATCCTTAGCTCTACTAGTTCCAATCATCTATCCTGTTCCCAATTCCTGAATGACACAGTGCATGTGAAGAAAGATCACTGAACAATTCAGAGATTGTGTGAGACTACTAACAGAGATAAGATTAGTAGTAAATTTGGAATATAGAGAACTGAGGAAAGGAGTAAGGTAGGTGAGTAGCGAATGGAACTTTTCCCTGAAATAATAGATAAGGATTCATCAGCTACTCTAACTTTGTCCTTACCAGAGCAAGTGGAATATGAATCAAAAAGGGAAGAGCAACCTGTCATGTGGTCAGTTGCACCCGAATCTATTATCCAAGGAATAGAGGAAATTGTAGAAACATTAACTTGTATACCGGAGTTGGCAACTAAGTTAGAAGTAGAGTGAGACGAGGTAGCAGAAGCGGAAGCTATGGAAGACGAAATACTGAGCTTGGCCACGAGACGCCTGAGGGTTTTGCAACTCCCCCTCAGAAAGAGGGCCAGTAAGGGAAGCATCTGTCATTGAAGTTTCCATACCAACCACGGATCACCCAACCGTCAATAATAAGGCCAAAGCTGAACAATCCGAACGATACAACACAGAATCCAAGAACCCAATAAATACAGTCGCAATCCTCAATCAAATAATAATAATCAGCCACAAAACAAGTAAATTGCCAAAGTTGGGCTTGTTGGATTCTTTGACATAGCCAAAGTACGGTCGTGAGGCTCGCCAAGAATATCAGATAATACCAACGGACTAGATTGACTCAATATACATGTGCAATGCAAGAAGGCTTACTAGAGGTCAGTGCACGCAGAGGTCGTCGGAGGACGTCAGAGCCTCGTAGGACACTGGAGAGCAAAGGTGAGGCCTCGCCGAAGGTTGGTAACGTCAGGAGATGACTGACGACGGTGATGCGTGACGTTGGAAGGTGTCCGATGGGTTTCGCGATCTGGGCTAGATGGGCGACTTTGGGAGATGGGATTTGTCTGACGTTTTGGATGAGATGGGTTTCGTCCGACGAGGTCTGGAGGTTGAGGACAGTAGCTGGCGTCTAGGGTTTCGAGTCGTTTGCTCTGCAAAGGTCGAACGAAGATCAGAACAGGCCCGACGAGGTCGTGGTGAAGTCCGTCACGGGCCCGACAAAGCTTGACGAGACCCAACAAGGGCTGGAGAGGCAGCACAAGGACCAGACAATGCCTTGTGGCAGGGTCCGACAAAGATGACCAAACAATGCCTTCGACAAAGAAGACCAGACAACGCCTTGCAACAGTCGGCTTAAGGTCCGATGACGGTCGCAGACGAAGGGTGAATGTCAGGCGAGGGTCTAACAGAGGTGGCGATGTCCGGTGAAGGTTGTGTAGGCCTGGAGAAAGTTGTAAAGGCCTAGCGAAGCTCGTCTCGCAAAAGTCTGGCAAGGCTCTGCGATTTCGCAAGGGCATGCGACATTGAACAGGGCAACGACGACCAGAGATGAGGGAGAGAAATGATGACGGTCGGAAGTTAGAACAAGGGTGGCGACTGAGGCAACTAGGGTTAAGGCAACCGCTCTGATACCATGTGAACGAGAGAAAAATGTCCCGCTTAGGGTTTCCATTCAATATCATGAATATGTACAAAAGGAATACAATAAATACAATAAAACCCCATAAGGAATATACAAATATCAAAATATAACTTAACAATTCCTTATTACCATATATTATATATGGTTATGTGTATTGGTTTGTTTAGAGTATGTGCAAGATTGTTAGGGTTTTGGTCCCTGTAGAGTGTTAGGTGTTCAACTACTTTTGATATCTTTTCGTTGGGTCTTTAATTGGGATTCAGAGTGATTCAATTTGTGAAGTTACACGTATATCTAGTTCTGTTGTAATCTCGCTTCCTTATTATAGTGAATTCTCTTTCGCTTTTCGTCTGTGGATGTACTCCTTGATAGAATTGTAAAGAGCTAGAAAAGAAGAAGACAATTAGGGTTTACTATTACGAAAGTTTATGATATTTACAAGATTACAAGGCTACCCTATATATAGGGAAAAAACAAAATAATAAAAGAAATAACAAAGAAGGAAATAAATGTAATAGGAAATAACAGAAAAAGGAAAACAAATTCATTAGCCTTAATTGCTAACATCCCCCTCAAACTCGTGATATGGGAGGAAGAAGCATCGAGAGTTTGCAAACAAAGAGACGAAAATGATGCACTGTTTGTGACTTTGTAAAGTAATGAGACAGTTGAAGAGAAGATAATACATAAGGCAAAGTAATCGTCCCACGATCAAGATGCTGGCGAGTATGACAATCAATCTCAATATGTTTAGTCCTCTCATGAAACACGGAATTATGAGCAATCTGAATAGCACTTTTATTGTCACAATAAAGCGGAGTGGGAGCAGAAAAGAAGCTCCTATGTCTGCTAACAACTAACGTAACTAGACAATCACATTGGCGGTAGAGGCCATAACACAGTACTCAACTTCGGTGGAATATCGGGAGACAACTTGTTATTTTTTTGCTCTTTCAAGAAATAAGAGAATTACCCAAGAAAATGTAAAAGCCTGTAGTAGATTTACGATCAATCGGGTCACCAGCGCAATCAACATCAGAATAGGCATATAGCTCTAGCGAAGAGTTTGAAGGAAAAAGAAGACTGCCAAATAATGCCCCCGCAAGTACCGCAGAATACGCAGAACAACGACCCAATGAACGATGGTGGGGGAGGTAACGATCTGACTAACAATATGGACCACATATGCAATATCGGTGCGAGTGATAATGAAGTAGACAAAACTCCCAACAAGTTCGATACAATGTGCCATCGGACAAAGGAGTGCCATCGATAAGAGTATAGTGAGCATTAAGCTCAAGAGGAGTATCAATCATCCGTGTATCAGAGAGGCGAGTGCACTAAAGAATATTTGTAGTGTATTTGGATTGGGACAACAAATAACCCTTAGGGGAAAAAGAAACTTTGACACCCAAGAAATAGCTGAGAGAGCCCAAATCCTTCGTATCAAATTGACGGGTCAATTCTTTCTTTAAACCAGCAATCCCATCAATATCATCCCTTGTAATAATCATATCATCGACATACAGGGAAAGAATAATACAGCCAGCAGGAGTCGACGTAATAAACAAAGCTAAATCATGATGACTACAAGAGAAACCAAGAGAAATAACCATCGTAGAGAACTTCTCAAACCAGACTCGAGGGACCTATTTGAGACCATATAATGCCTTTTTGAGTTTGCAAACCTGGCCAGATGAGTGAGAAACACAAGGAGACTGGACTATATATACTTCTTCTTTGAATCGCCATTCAAAAAAGCATTTTTAACATCCAGCTGAGAAATATGCCAATGGTGAACATAAACCACTACAATAAGAGCACGTATAGTTGTCATCTTGGCAACAGGGCGAAGGTCTCCTCATAATCTATGCTATAGTGTTGAGCAAAGCCTTTAGCAACCAATCTAGCTTTATAGCGCTCAACTGAATCATCAGACTTGGTTTTAATCTTATATATATGCCATAATGTTGAGCAGAACTTTTAGCAACCAATATAGCTTTATAGCGATCAACTGAACCATCAGACTTGGTTTTAATCTTATAAACCCAACGAGAACCAATAGCACTTTTACTAGGTGGAAGCGACACCAAATCCCAAGTATCAATGCGATGGAGAACGGATAGTTCCTCAGTCATAGTCTGCTGCTAAAGAGGATCACGAGTTGCCTCTATACAGGACTGAGGCTCACAAAGAGTGTGAATAGATGACAAGAAGGAAGTAAATGAACTAGAATAACAAGAATAGTCAAAATCAGGTAAGTAAGTGGACTTATGTAGATGCTTGGTTGAATGAGCAGGAGCAGGATTCACAAGCACATTAGCTTCTTGGATGGCCTTAGGAGGTGAAGAATCATCTGTAGAAGGAGGCATGGATCAGTTGTTGTTTGAGACCTGCGAGAGAAATGACAAGGAATATGTTGCACAAGAGATGGGTTATGATTATTAGAGGAAGTAACAATAGAGTTCGGAATAGTAGTGAAATCATTAGAGAAGGGGTCAATACGAATTAGGTCAGATTGGGTTACGTTATGAGAACTAGAAGGAACAGAAAAGAAAGGAATATGTTCAAGCAAGACATGACCAGAGGCATATAACTTGTTAAAAACAGGATCAAAACAACGATAGTCCTTTGGACCTGCACTATAATCAAGAAACACACAAATAGCAAAACGAGCAGACAACTTATATCTCTCTGCACTGTGATGAAGAACAAAGCAAGTGCTACCCAAAACACGCAAAAAAGAATAGCCAGGAGCATGATTATATCAGAGTGTTGAGTGCGAACAAGAGATCTGAAGGCTATATAAATGTTTAAAATTCCAAGCGGTGTTTCATAAGATAGACCCAACAGTATCGAGTGTAATCATCAATAAAAGAAACATAACATCTCACCCTCCTTTAATGGCTACAGTAGCAGGACCCCATACATTAGAATGAATCAAGTCAAAAGGTGCAACAGAAAAAGTACTTAGATTAAAGGTCAAGGCTGAAAATTTAGTCAGTTAACAACCACTACAATCAGTAATATCATACGAGTGCAATGTTCCCAAACATCCTTTAGATCCCAAAAAATTTAAACGATAAGCTGAAACATGATCAAGTCTAGAATGCCATAAGTAAAAACTAGAAGAAGAAGAATCTAAACGATAAGAGGATAAATCAGGAGTCGAGGCAAGACTTGAAACATCAACTTCTGGAACTTGCAACTTATCAAACACATATAATCCCCCTTTCCTATGACATGTCCCAATCAGTTTCTTGGATTTGAGGATCCTGCACAAAACAAGAAGTGAAAAAAAAATGAACAGAAAATCTAGAATCAAATAACCGACCAAAGAAGATAAGATTCATTTTAAGTGTTGGAATGCAATAAACATTAGAGAGAGATAAGGAAGGTGTGCAAACAGAACCAATGCAAGACAAAAGCATGGGAGATCCATCAGCTGTCATAACAGACATAGGAAAAGGAGTAGAACAAGTAAAACTAAACAATGAAGTATATGGTGACATATTGTTATACCCCAGAAATTTTAAATTATTTTTTAAATGATTTATAAATGAGAAGATAACTATCAAACCATTAATAATCCCCAATAGTGCATGCCAAGTAATCCATAAGAAAAGAACATCCTAACCAATTCCAAATGAAGTTTAAAGTTTACAGACCAAATATAAAATTCGAGAATATGAAAAGTGAGAAGTTAATACAATGATACCAAAATAAACCTTACCACTCTACCAAAATAAGTGTCATAATCAACTGCATGCCGACATCCAGCTCCACATCAAACTTGGGACTCGGTACGTAAAAAGATGGTTTAAGCGAGAAGCCCAATAGAGAAATCTATATCTAAGGATGTATATGATTGTGATGAGTGAGTGTGTATGTACAGAAACACTATATGAATGCATGAGGACTCATTACTTTCCAATTAATTTAACATTGCCAATTCCATTTGAAGTGGTGGGGTTTGTCTTTCCTGCCCTGTGGAAGTGACCGTCGGTACAAACAGATGGGCCTCCGGACTAGCTGCACAAGAACAAACGTTAGGCTACCGGCCGGAGTTGCCAGTGAACCCTCCGATGATAAAGTCAGGCGAGGATTCTAGAGAGAGAAAGTCAAATGGACAGAGTTTCGGGTAGCAAGAGTTGTGTACCTTTCTCTAGCTCCAAATCCCATATTTATAGGGCAACAGCGCGTCGCCGCTACGCGCTTCGGCGCGCGTCCTGTCGGGAAAAGTTGCCTTGGGAAGAGAGTCTGACCGAACATGTAGGCGCGTGGCAGGCAACCACGCCGCCCAAGTACATCGGGACACGATAAAGCTGATATGTCGGCCCCCGTGCGTTGGTATAGTACGCTGAGATCCCGGGACACTGTACTCGAGGAGGATTCGGCTGCAAACAGGTACCATACGTGTCAGACAAAAAAGGTCGCTGTCCCCGAGACAATGCT
>NMUG010006180.1:0-12726 GCA_002855965.1 Monotropa hypopitys | reverse complement strand
GTGACGGGTATTACACAGTTAGTAACAGATAATGCAGAGATGGAGAATAATGCATTGTAGGTTTAATGATACAAGTAGACCTCCTAAAGGGATGGATATGTGATTCTGCCTGTGGAATAGGTTGTATGTTAATATCCCGAGGTTGTAAAACATTCCCGTCAGGAACCCAATCAAACTAAACAAATTCGGAATTTTCATCCACCTACTTGGATTGATTATGTCTATCTTATACAAAAAAAGACTCATTAAACACTATATCCATACTTAGGTGTGTTCTCCGATTTTCAAATCGTAAAACATATATTCATACCTATCAGTCTCATAGCCTATGAACACGCACTTTAAAGACTTAGCATCAAGTTTACCCCTATTTTACAGTTCCATGTGCATATATGTAGTGCAACCAAAGACACATAAATGGGATAGATTTACCCCCAAGACTCTTTCGGCAATCCACAATCCAAATAAACTAAAGGTCCTATGTTAATCAAGTATATCGTCGTATTCACTGCGTCAGTCCAGAATTGCTTAGATAAACCAACATAAATCCTCATGCTCCTCACATGCTCTAGGATAGTCATGTTCGTGCGCTCATCAACACCACTCTATCTTGGCTTCCTCAGGATAGTCTTCAGTCTCCTAATCTCATTCTCAGCACAGTAAGCCTCAAACTCACCACAGTTTTCGGATTTCAGACACTTCAGTTTCAAATTTGTCTCATTCTCAACTAAAGCTTTTCAATTCTTCAATACATTGAAGACATCATATTTATACTTGGAAAAATATACCTACAATTTTCTAGTAGCATCATCAAAACAGTAACAAAATAATGAGTCGCCGAGAGAAGCTACTTGACATGGTCCCCATATGTCAGTATGCACCAGCTCCAATTTTTAAGTCTTGAGAGTCCTTGCCACCTTGGTAAAGTTGACTGTCTTATGTTGTCCGAGAACACAACCCTCGTAGAAGCCCAAATTAAGTGATTTCAACCCCGACAACTTCCCATTTGTCATCACATTCATCACTTTCTTACTCATGTGGCCCAATCTCCTATGACATACATTGGCATCAACCCCATATGATGTCACCACAATACTGCTATAAGAACAAGTAGATAAATATAGAGTTCTCTCCTTGCCACGAGTCAAAACCATGGCCCCTCTTGACATCTTCCAAGCATCCGACGAGAACGGCGTTACATCTCCACCCTCAGACAACTAACCTACCGAAATCAAGTTTCGTGTCAGACTAGGCAACATCCTTCAATTTTAGCATTGTCCCATCTGTTTGTGTAATCTAAACGTTGCCCTTATCAACAATATTGTAGGCATCATAATCGCCCAGAGAGACCTTGCCAAATTTTTCTTCATATATTTCTGCAAAATATCCATGCTTATAGCATCATAGAACGAAGCTCACGAGTCTACAATCCAAAACTCATTGCGAGAATCCAAAAAATAAATCAAAGCATCATTGTATGAGTCCTATGTGATGTTGATAGTGTTTTTACCCGCTAGATTTTCCCATTATATTTCTTTGGTGCCTTGCAATCCTGTTCCGATAGTAATGATCATCCAGACCACAATTCCAACAACACTTTGGCTTCACATCTCCTCCACCAGATTTACCACTAAGGTTTTTGGAATTTGATCTCCTTCTATTCTAGTTGTTTCTCCTATTCAGGGTTCTACCCCTTTTTGGTACTGTACGCTGAACCCGGTGTGAACTCCTCCCCCAAAGTCCTCCTACAAGCTTCTTCCCTAAAACAAAGCTTGCAACATCCTCTAACTTTATCTATACAGATCCGGAAGAGTTACTAATTGACACGACTAGTCTGCTCCAACTATCATGCAAATTGGATAAACGGACAAGAGTTTCAACCTCGTCATCGAAATCAATACCCACAGATTCTACGTGATTTGTAACCGTAGTGAATTCGTTGAGATATTCAACAACTGCATTCTCATGCATCTTTTGGTTAAACAACTTTTTCAGCAAATTAGTCTTATTGACAATAGAGGGTTTTCATATATCTTTTTCAAAGCAGAGAACAAACCTGGTGTAATTTTATCCTTGGCGATATTTGACACAATCGACGGTGGGACACTAAGTCGCATGGTCCCCAAAGCATTGTGATCCACAATGTGCCAATCCGCATGTTTCATCGCTTCTGGCTTAACACCCTCAATAGGTAAGTACAGATCCTTCTGATATAGAATATCTTTGATCTGCATTTTCCAAAACGCAAAATTTGAGCCATTAAACTTTTTTATCTTGACTTTCCCATCTTCGGCCATTGTGTAATCCCTCGTCTCCAAAACCCGGAGCTCTGGTACTAGTGATTGTGGAATACGTCCAAAACCATCGCATGAATAGCAATCAAGCAAAGAAAAGAACAGCAAAGAACACACAGATTTACGTGGTTCCCACTATCTAAGGGATGGGTACGTCCATGACTCACACTAGCAACCAGCTTGTATTGAATATGGGAGAAGAATACAATATCTCACTAAAACCCAAGTACAAAAAACTAGCTCCCTCTCTCTTGCACTATAATAATGTATCAACCCTAAAAGACCATTACAAAAACATACTAACAGTTGCGTCCTAAAAACCCTGCTGAAACAACATTTGTGCATCTGCGCTCGCCAGGCGCTCGTGCGCCAAGTGTGGAGTGGTGTCTTGTTCTTTGCCTTCGAAAAACAAATTCATCATTCTTCTTCTGAACTCCTTCCTGGACATAAGTTCGACTTCACACCCAATAGTTTCAAGTTAAGCATATTGATGATTTAAATAACCCAAATAGATAACTGTTACAGAAGTGCAACATGGTTGACCACAATGACATCTGGCATGCTGTTGTTGTGTAGAACCAAAATATAACTCCTAGATCCACCCACAAAATCAAGAGAAACTAGAAAATCTGTATTCATTCAATAACCATAAACATCATGCGGTAGTCCTTCAATAAGCCCAAGAGATGACAACCCAAAATAAAAGATAAACATAGCCTAACAAGATAGAACCTAACTAGAAAATAGACAAATCCTAGATAAAAAATGAAATAGAAAAGTCCAAGATAACATATAAAATAAATATCCTAATAACAAATCACATGGGCCCACAATCATCAAGTCATTAAGACACCAAATGGCCACCCTCTCGCGGCAACGTTGGTAGTCGCATGTGAGCATGATGTACGCACCATGTTGGAGTGTGTTATCAGTATTTGTAATTATTAGAATTGCATGGGAAGAGTTAGTTCATTATAACGTTTTGTTGTGTTACGTGCATGCATTACAGAAAATCAGGTGAATCCATGCTGACCTGCAGAACGAGTTACGAAAGTTCTTTTTACGCTAACTTTTTGTTTTAGATAGAATTGAAGACAGATTTTGCATTTGGTCTGGGGTTCGACTCCCACCCACGTACTACAAATTCTTGTGTCGGGGTAATCCATACATGGCTCAATCCTGGCTTTAATTTGGACCCCCTCTAGTGGATAGTGGGATTGGTCTATCGGATTAGTCGGTCCTTTGCACCGGATATCGAGTTATCAAAAAAGAGTATTGTAGGGATGCATTGTAATTGATCCTTCACTTGAGGTTCAATGGGGTTACTTGTTTGGTTTTTTCGTTTTTAAGGGGTATAGATCTAAATGATTAGACAAGAAAAAAATCAAAAATTGATGATGTTAGAAGTAATTCTTTTCTATTAAAAACTAAAATTATTAGACAGGAGGATAGTTTGAGGTTGCCCAGAGGTTGCGAACACAACACAGCTTCTTTAGGCAGGGATTAGAGTAAGAAAAAGGCTAGATTAACTGTAGTTAGGAAAAAGGAACTACAGAATAACACTAAAAACTTTGTAAGGCCTTCTAGGAGTCCCAACTACAAGATATCGATAGAATCTCACCATTTAAAAGAGCAAAATCTGGTGAGAAATGCTTTTTTTGTAACTTGCATAATGGTCTTCCAAAGTTTTGCCTGTTTACTTTTCCCACTAAGAAAGAGATTTATAAATCCTACCAAGCTAAGGCAACTATAAGCCTTAGTAAAACTCGTAAACAAATAACTAACTAACCTGGACACTAAATAAAATTCCATTCAGCCCCCTAACCTGCAAATTCACTTGACTGCCCCCACTTTTGATAACTCACATTATCTCAAATTTTAAGTTGTTAGAATTGCATGGGCATACCAAGCCCCTTGGACAGTCCTGTATCATGTGATACTTATGGTGGACCCCCTCATTCATTGATGGTGCCCATATTGCTGTTTCCCACTCTTTTTTCCAGCATAATGAGTAATGAATCAATCTTCATCATTTAGACAATTGCAAAAGAAAAAGGAAACTAACATACTTAATACATAAATATTGGCATTAATTTTCAAATAACAGTCAACAACTTCGTGAATGCCAAGAAAGCTACTGGTCAATGCTATTTCTTAAAGGTAATTTTGAGCAAGCGAACATACTGAGAAAATAATACATAACTTCATGGATATGATAAATAAAATAGTAACTACAGTTTTCTCCTACTTGTAGAAATAATATAATTTTCTCTACCCATCTATGAGGCAGAGCATTGCATCTGATGGCATATGGTATTTATGTCAATCCAAGCTTATATTGTGCACTTCTAGAGAAGGAAAAAAAAAAAAGGGGGGGGGGGCATTGCATGCTTACATCCCGGCATACGTGAAAAAAAAAGATTGAACTTCTAAAAAGCATAGAAATACAGGTCTAAGGCATTGATTGTGCACCTCATGCAGAACAGCAATCATAGCTATATTTGTTTTACCAGCTCCTGTTGGAGCACAAACCTGTAAATACAATAAATTTACTTTAGAGGCATAAATATGAGCCCTTGCACTGCAAAATCCAAGCGAGATTGCGAAATTAAATGCCTCACTAGTATGTTCTCATTAGTGTGATAAGTAGTTTGAAATATTCTGCTCTGGATACGGTTTAGAGACTTGTAGCCGTGGAAAGCAGCTTGAGCAATCTCATCTAATTCGTTTATCTCAATCTGACAACAGACAAAAATAATAATAACTTGATAAAAGAAGATTTCATAAACCACCTAAATAAGTACAGCAAAAAGGCAGCAGATATATAGAAGTGATTTTAAATCAAGAACCAATCGACGAATCATACATTAAGCAGAAATGACTAGTGAATATTTTTGTATCGAATGTTTTGCTCAACCACCACTAAACATTTTTGTTCATACTTCTATCGGATGTTTTTTTAAACTGTCTATATTCATAAAAAATATTTTATATTACACTTTTGGCCTGATGCTTTTTAAATTGTAAGAATATACCACAGAAAAAACATCAGAATTTATAAAAGCTACCCGTCGTGTCCCTTCTGTGTCCCTTGTTGAAAAAAATTTAAAATCTAGTGGCCACGCCACGTAGCGCGTCCCATATATGTCCCACATGTGTTCATGGAGTGACCTCAGCATAAGTCATGCATGTTGCATAACTTTGGCAGCTAAGCTAAGCTCCATGATGAAGATTTTCACACACTAAGGCATTGTTTGGTTTTACTTCTATTTCCTGTTTTCTGTTTTTACTTTCAGTTTTTTTTTAAATCAGAAAGTAAAAGTTTGTTTGGTTATCTACTTTTACTTTCAAATTATTACACAACAACCTTCAAATTAAATTTTTGTAAGTGTTACATACATTATATTCCAAGGTCGTTGTGCCCTGTTTTCTGTTTCCAAAAAAAATGAAAGTAACAAAAGTCTACTTTCTGTTTTCTGTTTTCTGTTTTCAAAAAAAAGAGAAAACAGAAACAGAAAACAGGAAGTAGAAGTAAAACCAAACAAGGCCTAAGTTCTCATATCTTGGGAATCTAAAAGGAAGCCAAGGTCAAGTTTGCTCTAACAAGAGGAGATTGATGAAGCTAGGTGATGTGGACATCATGTCTCAAATAATTGATCTTTACCTCATGCGGACAGAGGAGACTAAAGTGCAAAGGTCGTGAATCTATTGATAGCATTGAACTGATGGGCCAACATAGAAATAGATATACGGCATGCTAAATACAATTACAAGCTTATAGAAATGCATCGTATAAGATTTACCAATTTTTCCCCCGGTTTCAATGGTGCAGTCGGAGTGGGAGGAATAATAACTTCTTCATATCCCTTGTAGTGCTTCCTGACTGTTCCTTGGGGAAGGGAAGCCGCTGCTGACCCTTCACCAGACCCAATCAAATCGTCAAATGGGCTTCTGTTTTCACTTGCTTGTAGTAAAGAACTAAAACTCACTGCAGAGAACTCATCTCCAAATCTATAATCTGCTCCGCGTCTATTCCGCTTTTCTTCCTTCCGCCGAAGTTTGTCAATTTGCCGTTCAGACTCTGTTTGAACAGTAACCTATAGAACATAGAAAGTAACTTTTTCTATGTCCAGTTTGATCTTGTGAAGATTGGTAAGGTAAACAACACTACCATTGTAAACAAACATTGAATATGTCGAGTAGGTGCGTATGTCAAACCATTTCAAACCTGTGTTCCATAACTCGGCATGCGAGATTGCGTGTTTGTAGCTGCTTTGTCAGATTTCACTACCAGCAACCCATGATGGACAGCATCAACAAGTTCCTTTCTATGCTGAAAAAACAGGAAATTTTCCAAAACAATCAGAGCAGACAAGTACTACATCAAGCATAATGAACTGGAGCTGTTAAAAAAGAATTATTTTCAACTATTTTCTGCAATTTAGATTAAATTAACAGGACCCCACTGATTATGCAATGAACCAGATGCCGTGCCCCACGGGTTTCATTTCCTTAAGCAACCATTGCATGACCTATCCCAGGTTAAATCTTCCCAGACAAGAAATGGCTAGTATCTTAGAACAAGATTACCATCCCAAAAGAAAGTTCTACAACCCAGCTGGAGAAATATTGGCAAATATCAAGTAATAAATACACAGCCAGACAACATCGGTTATTTATTCACAACCAAAACATCACTTGCTCAAAAGATGAACCAAACTCTTGTAACATTGATTGTATGTGTAAGACAAATATCATGCAAATAGAATAGGTATTCATAATCTTACCGATATTAGATCTTGAACTGTTTCAAATGCGCTCTCTCCAACAAGATCCAACAACTCACTAGCTATCTTCACCACAAATATTATCAACTATCAAGAACTTAGGTGTCATACAAATCAAAGCATACTGTTCAGGACAATTCGAAGGAAGTAAAGTGCAAAGTCCTGAAAAAACATTACCTCGTCACCATGTTTCTCAGAATCAAGTACGCGACAGATAGCCATTGCTAGTTCATCTTGAGGAAGTTGTGAAGTACTTCCTTTTACTATTTTAGCACACTCATTTCTCAACCACCGCAAATCAAAATGTTCAACATCAGCAGAAAAATCATTATTTTTAGTGTCACTGCAGTCATACCCTTCCTCTTGAAGCAGAGGAAAAGGAAGAGCATTTTCTTCCCCGCACAGTTCCCCATCCTCTAAAGAGACGTCAACCACAAACCGAGCAGGGGGGCGGAAAACAAGGTCAGCTCCAAATTCTACATCAACAGCACTCCCATTTACTTGAGTTCCTGGAACAGATACATCTGTACTGTCAGTAGACTGCAGAATGGACAGCCTGTGGGCTAAAGAGGCAACTTTCTGCAGACTAGCATCCGAAACAGCATGATCGAGTATCTTTTGCAATTCTAACCTGCATTCAAAATGTTACAATTTTTTGAAACAAGAAGTTAAAATAACAATCATAGCACAATATAAAGTTACCACAATATCCAAGATCTCACTTTATTACCTAAACAGACAAATGCATAGGAAACTATCAAAGTTATAACGTGTACCAAAGATCAAATTATTAGAGAATTCATGGCTACCAATACGTGATATTGATATGGGTACTGTAATACCCACCCTAGTAAATTTTATTTGTAATTGAGTTTTAAGGGTAAGTACGTGTTTAGTAAAGTGATTAAGCTAATTGGAAGTATTAATAAGATGTGATAAGATCATATATAAGAATAAAAGAAATTTTAACAATGGTTAGATGAGGGATTTGGAAAGATAGGTTGGAATGAGGAATATATAGTTAAAAATAAGATAGAAAAATTTTGGAAATGTTGAAAGTTGAACTCCCTGGAAAATGGCTTGGCAAACCATGGATTTCCGGAAATTGATGGGAGAGATTGAACAAAACAAGATGGCTTCTAAAAAATGGATGGAGAAGCCATGTACTTCCGGAAATGAGAAGATCAGAGGGATGGCTGGGAATTCCGGAAATGGATTGGGGAAATCAACCCTGGTATTTCCAGAAGTAAACAAAGAAAGCGAGGTCTGAGCTTCCGAAAAAGAATTAATGAAAGGAACCTAGAATTAAAACTGGAACTTCCGGAAATAGGGAGTGTGCACCAAGGTTACCTGGAACGCAGATCACTGCAGTATGAAAAACGGGAACGGAAACGCGGATCGCTACCCCTCTGGAATGCGGTACAGTAGGGGTAGGCTTCTTCAGATCGCCAATTGCTTATTATAATAATTATTTTGTAAGTATATAAGTAGTAAATAAGAGAAATCAATGTTATAGTAGATAAGTAGAAAAAGTTGTTTTCTTTGCCATGTGAAAGGTTGCAAGCACTGTTTACGAAGGGCCAAAATGAAAAAAGAAGAAAAAATTCAGAACGTGGAAAATGGTGATTCGGTGCGATCTGCGTTTGAGAACGCACGATTTGGAACGCGGATCGCGGGGGGTGCAATTTAGTGTAACTGAGGTGTGCACTTCCGGAAATGAACCAAGAGTGGGATTGAACCTTAGAGTTCCGGAAATGAACTGAGGAAGTAAGTTGTGTTATTTTCGGAAATGAACAAATGAAGGGTAGATTAGTTTCCAAAATGGATGAAAAATATCCAGAAATTGGATTGTCCAAAAAATGTTCAGTTGGTTAAGTTTGTTTTGTTTTGAAGATAGAATTAAATGTGTTTTGGTTGTGTGTGAATTCAATTGGACAAGTGGCATAATAAATTAATAACAAACAAAAACACGTGCAATAATGGATCAACGATACAGTCAGTGGAATTTGGGAAAAAAGAACTATGAACACAGAAAGTTATGAAGAGAGAGAGAGGGAGGGAGGTGTTCGGTGGAGAGAGAAGAATTGGTTGAAGAAATGAAAGAAACCCAAGTATAAGTTGGAAAGTTGTTCAATTTAAATTACTTACATGTTTTAGAAATCCTTACAAATTGACTGGGTTTTTGTAGAATTGATGAAAATATGGCATAGCATGCTGGGTTTAATATTTGTTACTTGTAATATGTAAGGAACAGATGTAAATCTGTATTTAGGTTGTTTAAGTAACTCAATAGATTCAATTTGAGAAATCTGGAAAATTAGGGGTTGTTTAAATAACGTAGCCTCGTACTCTTAAAAAATTTAAAAATTTAAATAATGTAGCCCTTAATTTTTTGTCATCAAAAAAGTCAGCCTGCAATTTCTTCCTGAAAACAATATAAGTACCTGATAAAATACTAACTAACAACTAAAAAAGATTGTCAGCTAAAACTATATTTGTGCCCCACAATTCATGTATCTTGTATCCTATGAAGCGACACTTCACTGAAAGTCACATAACGATGTCAAACACCGACATCTCTCTGAACATGTGTCTGATACTCAAATCAAAAGTGATTTATTTTTTTCTCAATGTTTTTTATTAGGACACTCTAAAACATGTTATATACACACAATGACACTCTCGGGACACCCCATGGATACTTACAGTATTAGGGGATCAAATCTCTTGCAGTGACCTCTTTTCTAACAGTCCTCATTCTTTACCTATTAAAGCATTTGGGTTCACGTGAGATATTCACGCTCTTGACCCGGGGCCAGACAGATTTCATCCTCGATCAATCAAATGAATTTTATAGGGCATTCTCACACTCAACACAGGTACAAGTGTTACTCATCTTCTCTTCATCATTCCTTTGTCTGTGTTGATGACACCTTCAACCATTCCCTGCCTTTTTTCGTGTTCTCAACCTGTTGGTCTGTCTCAGTTTAGTTCCATCTACTTTGCTACCCATTGCACTACCTTGTACAACGCCACCTTTGTATGTATACGTTCGCTGATCCAAAAAGTCTCTTCCCACACCTCAGATTACTACTCCGTCTTCTTCTCCCTCACTAGATCTACCTGCTTCTCCTACCTCACTTTCAATTGCTCTTCACAAAGGTACTCCTGCTTGCACTTCTCATCTGATTGTTCAGTATGTTTCTGTTTTGTCTGTCATTGTTCCTAACAATTGTAAGGAAGCTTTATCCATTTCTTAGTGGCGGAAAACTATAAAGATGAGATGTTGGTTCTTCATCACAATGACACTTGAGAGTTGGTTCCTATCCCACGTAGTAAAATCAATGTCGGGTGTCGTTGGATGTTAACGGTCAATTATCATCTGGATAGATTGGTTGAGTGGTACAAAGCCCAACTTGTTGCAAAGGCTATACTCAAACATGGTGTGAACTATATTCAAACATGGTGTGAACTATATTGACCTCTCATGTTGCTAAGATTAGCTCTATTCGGCTCCTTCTCTCTCTTGCTACCAATCTCGATTGGTCCTTATTTTAGCTTGATGTCAATAATGTTTTTGCATAATGACTTTGCTAAGGAAGTTTACATGGAGCAACCGTCTGGGTTTGTTGCTCAAGGGAAGCGCACTTATGTTTGTCGCTTTCACAAAGTCCATTATGGCCTCAAATAGTCTCCTAGAATTTGGTTTGACAAGTTCAGTGTTGGCATCTTATAGTTTGGCATATGCCATTATCAATCAGGTCATTCTATTTTTTCTCACATTTCACCTAGGGAGAATATTATTGGTTGTCTATGTGGATGATATCATCATTGCGGATGATGATCAACAAGGTATTACATAGGAAAGGCGTTCCTTTGACAACTATTCCATGTCAAGGATTTGAGTACACTGATACTTCTTAAGTATTGACGTGGCAAAGACGAACGATAGAATTAATTTGTCTCAGCGCAAATATGTTTTGGATATCTTAATGGGGACTAGCATAAAATAATCTAGACTTGTGAATACTCTTATAGATCCCAATAACAAACTGTAGGTTAATTAGGGGAAGTTATTTCCTAGTCTTTACAAGAATTGTTAATTGGTTAGTAAGTTTATCTTACTGTCACACGTCTTGATATTTCAGTTGCAGTTAGTTTGATTAGTCAATTAATGTCTACTACTCGACTTCCTCATTGAAAAGATGTGCTTCGTATTGTCAAGTATATTAAACCTGATCCAAGACATATCCTGTTTTAAAGAATCAGTGGTCATTTACGTGTTGAGATAATTAGTGATTCAGATTGGGCAGACAAACCATCCGACTGGAGATGCACTATCGGTTATTGCATAATCCTAAGTAGTAATATTGTTACTTGAAAGAGTAAGAAACAAATGGGGCAGAATCAGAGTATCGTGTCATGGCAAACACTACATGTGAGATTATATGGGTATGATCCATTCTTGAAGAGATCAGTTTTGGTGTGCAATTGCAGGCGAGTATGTATTGTGATAATTAAATAGTCCTTCACAAAGCATCTACTCATATTTTTCATGAGAGGATCAAACACATTGAGATAAATTGTCATATTGTTCAAGAAAATGTGTATATTGGTGTGATTGCTAATCTCCACCAAGACATTATACAAGTCGTATTTAGTGCTACTACGTAACAAGTTGGGATTTTGTGATATCTATGTTCCAGGTTGAGGGGGAGCATTAAACATTATTATGTGTATCATATTAGTAAGGGTAGTTTTGTACTTTAACTTGGTAGCTTATACTTTCATCTCTTATATATGTAAATTAAATGATATTTTATGTAGTAGGGTTCAACAGAATAACCATAAACAGTTTTCTCCTCCATTACTCAATAGCCCTAACTCTCCACTCCATATATGAATCAAGATCCAGTCATGAGGGTCTTTATTTTATAAGATAAGAAGATTCGTTTTTTCGAACAAATTTTTATGATCCGAACCGTCCAATGTTTTTAAAATGTGTTTTAAGGGTTTCCACGAGAAATTGTCCAAAAAATGCTCGGGAAGTGCATCATCCGAGCAGTTTTTCATAAAACTATTTATCTACGATGTGTATAAAAACTGTTTGAATCAAGACCTTCCCAAGCAGTTTTTTTTTACAATTACTCGCGGATACCCTTAAAACACATTTTAAAGACATTGGAGGGCTCAGATCATGAAAATGTGCTCGGGAAAATCAACCTATGGGGATCCCGCACAGGAGGTCCTGACTGGAACTTGATTGTATATATATATATATATATATATATGTGTGTGTGTGTGTGTGTGTGCTTCCAGTCAAGTATTCCGCATTTTGCTTATGGTCCAAACCACCATTTTTAAATCAAATTTTTATGATCCGAATCGTTCAATTTCTTTAGAACGTGTTGATAAGGGTCCCCGTGAGAAATGGTCAAAAATGGCCGAGAATAGCTTTATCTGGACATTTTTTCATGAAATTTTAATGAACGGTCTGTATAAAGCTTGCTCGGATGAAGGCCTTCCTGATCATGTTTTTGACTATTTTTTGCAGGGATCCTAAAAATATCTTCTAAACACATTGGACGGTTCGGATTGTGAAAATTTAATCGAAAAGTGACTGAAAATGGTGATCCGGACCGTAA
>NMUG010006179.1:0-12725 GCA_002855965.1 Monotropa hypopitys | reverse complement strand
GTAAGGCAAGTTCTTTCTAGGGAATCAAGAGTTCCAAAGAACCAACCAAGAGAGTCATCTTACAGGGGACAAGTAGTCCCAAGATGATCCAGGGTAAAAGAATAAGTAAGTTTCCGTAGTGTGGTTGAGCTGGGTAAGATCCTTTAGGGAACTGGTAAGTTCCAAGGACACCTTGCCGCAGTGCGGATTAGTTGTAAGGAAATCCGTAGGAGGACCAAGGTCCCAAGGATAAACTTAGAGTACAGAAAACAGAACAAGTCAAAGCAAAAGTAAAAAACGCAGCGTTATATTACTTGAGATGAGGTTGATGCAAACACAGTACAAAGAAAGTGGAGAAAAACAGCAAACAAAGAAAGAAAAAGACAAAGGAAAAAAACAAAGAAAACTTAGGCTTGCTCCACTGTTTCCTCCCCAGTGGTCTTCTCCACCAGCCCGGCAGCAGGAGTATCCGGGAGACTATCCTCAGCAAGACCCTCAGCGGCTGGAGTAGCAAGAGGAATAACAGTTGTGGAGGTGGAAGCCTCGTCTCTGCCAGGAACCAGATAATCCCTTTTCGAGCCTAGGGAGAACTCCCAGTTCTCAGTCACGATCGAGAAGTCATCGTCGTCCCCTTTCGCGGAGTCCGAAAACCACTCGACTAGCTTAGCCCTGTTCACACGGCTCTTCAGGTACCAGGAACCACCGTGGGTGTGATTGATAGTGTAGTGGTACAGAATCTCTCAGATGGTCATCCTTGAACCCGTAAGAAAGTTCAAGACAGCGACACCCATCACAGCCCGGACTGTGTTGGCCGCCACTTGCATCAAGGTTAGATTCAGGTACCATAGGAAATAGCGAAGAAGGCGATGGAGGGGGAATCTAACTCCGCCCTATACGATATGGATTAAACGGACATGGAGGGTATCTGAATCGGCTCTCTCCCTATTGTAATCAGGGGGAGCCAATTCGATCCATACATCGTCTGGAATCATGTACTCAACCCTAAAGGCTTCGAGTCCCTCAGGAGTATCGACCAGCGATCTGAAGTAACCCATGATCGAAGAAGACGCAACTTACTCAGAGAAAAGCAGAGAGAAGTTGTCCAGAAAAGGCGAGAATCAGATCGGGTACAAGGGAGACGAAGAAGGAGCAACTTTTGAATCCAAGCAAAGGGTCAGTTTTATAGTGCGCGCTCGCACCTTTCCCAAAGTGGCGGCACGCGCATGCCCATCATTCCCAATGGTCACAATCTGCCTCGCGCAGAGTGCGTGGGGCCCAACCAATAAATGTGCATTTAGTGAGGCGCCGCTTCAAAAAGTGGCGGTTGGCCCTATCCGGCTATTGGAACGGCAACGATTTAAAGACCGGGAGCTCTGCCCATTTCCGTTGTGCGACTGAAGCAACCAGAGCTACGGGGCAATTGTGGTGGGATAAACCAAGATTTTCCATGTGTCAAGGGCATAAACGTATTATCCCAGCCTTCAGCACATCACGGACAGAATGCCACGTCAGCAGTTTCCATTACCGGAGGGATCAGGTCAGCCATGTGCGGCTAGACACCCTCTAAGTGCGGGACCCAGCCATTATGCGCGGCACTGTCAGATCCCCATCTGATATAGCTTGCCACATGTCCAATAGCACCCGCACTACGGATTAGGTGGGTCCAGTATGGCCCACGTCCTGGTAGTTAGGCGGGAGACTATTTAGGGACACGTGCAAGATCGTGGGAGATACAGCTAGCAATACCGCACACAGCCCCGTATGTGCGGATTAGGCTTGCCTTGCGCGGCAAAGCATCCTCACTGTGCGGATGACAGTTACCCAGTACAGCACATGTCAAACCAAGGTTGGTGCAGCTGAACGCGTGCCTCAGCAGAGCCCGCTGCGCGGATTAGGTCGGCTCTGTGCGACCAACATCCACCAACGCGGCATCCAGTAAAACAATGCGGGAAGGGGTGGCAGACGAGGAGTCCACATGTCAGTCAGCCAGAGGACAGTGCTACAGCATGCATGTCAGACTTTCCTTTTCCAAGAGAACATCTAGTCCCCAAGAATAGCAAAAAGGCGTGCAGACGTGCGATCTTGTCGAGAATGTGGCAGACCCACATTCTGCACGAGGAGAATGGACGAGAGGTCCGAGGAAGACCTCGTTCCCAGCGAGAAGCTGGGAACCCGGAAGGCTAGAATATATAAACTACAGTTCATCCACCTGAGAAGGATACATGCTAATTTGCTCTCTCACCCTCTTGTGCTTACAGTTTACAGTTCATCTTCGATCAGGACTAACTTAGTCATCAGAGAGCCTTCCGGCCGTTAGAGGCAGAAGGTCCTCTAACTGTTTTCTTTGAGCGCAAGACGAGCTAAGGTCGGAGCAATTTGGCAAGGCAATCAGATAACCCAGACAACCAGTTGTTTACCGGCAAGGGTAGTGTAATCACATTTTACCCTTGCACAGATATCATTATGATAGATAGTAGCACTAAAAGAGGGGTCGACCTAAATTGACTTTAGAAGCGGTAGTTCATAAGGATTTAAGTTTATTAGGTATAACGGAACACGATGCACTCGACAGAGTATATTGGAAAAAAAATTCATGTACTCGACCCCATTTGATTGAGACTCAATGCTCAGTTTGATTTGGTTTGGTATTTTTATGTATGACAATCCATTATCAACTTTTGGTGACTTAGAAACCATCTTTGCCTTAATTTGAGTTTGTTGTTTGTGCTAATTCAGTTTTGTATGTTGATAAAAAAGAAATTGAATTTCTAACCTTGCCATTTGTTGATATTGGACATGTTCAACACAGGTGCCTTGATGTAATTGCATAACATCCAACTATATATATGGAGCAGATACCATGTTCGACAGGCATTCTCAAAAGACACACACACACACATTTTTGCCTTAATTTGAGTTTGCTGTTTGTGCTAATTCAGTTTTGTATGTTTATAAAAAAGAAAATGAATTTCTATCCTTGCCATTTGTTGATATTGGATGTGTTCAACACAGGTGCCTTGATGTAATTGCATAACATCCAACTATATATATGGAGCAGATACCATGTTCGGCAGGCATTCTCAAGAGACACGTGCACACACGCACACACAAAGAGAGAGAGAGAGAGAGAGAGAGAGAGAGACTTACATTGTCAAACTCGTAATATTAGATCCCTTTGGTGGAATTTGTTAGAGAGAGAGAAAGAGAGAGAGACTTACATTGTCGAACTCGTAGTATTAGATCCCTTTGGTGGAATTTGTTCTTTGAAGTTTTTTCCCTATTAGGTTCTGGTTTAATTGTAATTAGATTCAAATAGGGGATCATTTTGTTCACAGCCCTATAAGCAAATAAGAGCTTGACTCAAGTTGTTTGTCTTACTTGCTTATTCTACACTACCACCCACAAAAATACTCTCTTGAAAGAAACAAATGCAAATATGCTAATGGTAGCCAAACAAGTTTAGCTTGTTTATTTTAAGAAATAATCAAATAAGTTGCCAAACCAAACGGACCCTAAATGCTGACTTTAATCAAACTGAACACAACCAGGTTTGTTTACCTGCTTGGACAGCTATAAGGTTTCATTTTGTTACTAGTTTTACTAACTTTTTAATTTCTTCAGCAAGTATTATGGAGTTTCTGTAGTGTTAGTTTTCCAGCCGGCATGATGTGATGCCGATGATTGTGATGTAGGACCTTTATACCAGTGAGTACACATCGTTGCAAAGTATAAATGAAACTAAAGGATTTTGGGGTGTTCTAGCTCAGAAAGCTAAAGCAATCCTCGAGGAGGATAGTATCTCTTTACAATTCGATACACCTAGCAGAGTGAGGACGCAGATCCCCGATACTACAGATGGTCAGGTGAACATCTTGAACCATACTTCTGTCATTGTGCAGGAAACCTTCAAACTGGAAATTCAAGCAAATAGAAGCTTTATAACCCTTTTTCTTTATGTTTGAAGCCATTTTCCTATTCTTGTTGCTATAGGGTGGTCATATAGCGACTCCCTTATTAGACACACTTTTATGGTGTCATTGTCGATTTCTTTGTTACCAGTTCTATCAGCCATATCAATCACTTGAGAGCTCTAGGAAAGTGGACAATCCTAGATTGAGGAAGGGCTTGGATGCACTCACATCTTCACTTAATCACCTTGGTGACACCATTGGAAATGCCTTGGAGGTAATGCTTTTATTTATGTTTTCCTTGTTTGTTGGATCTCAGCTCTGTCTGACTATGATGGAGCTGATCCATTCTGCACATCAATTGTGTTCAGAGAGTGTTTTATCAAGTACTCCCGTATTTCTTTCTAACCGTTTAACTTGTTGTAAATACCATGCTAAATGCAGGGTTCTCAATTTTTATCCGAGGTGATCCCTGACAACCTGTTTTCTTTTAGGAGTTTTAACTTTAGTTGCTACCCTGGACAAGGACATTATCGAGAAAAGAACTGTTTAGTATATGCTGGGCTGGAGTGACTATAGTCATGTGTCTCTATGAGCTCCATTCCTGCTTAATATAGCTGGTTTATCTTCCTTATTACCCACCCTCCTTATTCATAAGAACCATCATGTGATTAGGTTTGATATCTTGAATCTTGGCATTTCAGTAGAGTGAAAACACTTTTACGAAGAGAGGTCAGGCGGGAAGATGCAGTAGGCACTGCAATGAACTGAGTTAACGAAGAGAGAGAACCTTGCATTACAGCTACTTACTTGTACCCTGCTGTAATGCCCAGCCTCTTTTTCTAAGAACAAAGTTAGTTGTTTATGCTAAGTCTAGAAACACAAATTGTCTTTCTTCCGATACAATAGTTTTTTTGGTATTTCGCTATCACGGGCAGGCCCTGATCCCCTGTGAATGTAGTAAGCCTCCTCCTCCATTCCACTAGTTGTTTGGCTAGGTCGTACTCCCTTTCCGAATAATAATGCGTCCCCTCGTTTATAGGTTTTTCAATTTAGTTTAGTTGATGTTAGAGTTGCACAATTTCATTTTACAAGAGTATTGTTTCATTCTTTTCTTTTCCAGGAAGGACGCTCTATTGTGGAGCATAAAACTGCAGACATTATCCAAGAAACCCGTAAACTACAAATTAGGAGAAAAGGAAGCACTTCAGAGGAGCATAATCAAATTCCTGGAGTATATAATCCATGGAAGCACCCTTCAGTGCAATTCTCAGAGCCACAGATGCAAACCAACCAAGAAACTCAGCTCAAGGCATCTCGCGATGTAAGGTGGCAGTGTGGAGTTTGTTCTTGGTTCACACATAGTACTGTGCTAAATTTTTTCAACCCAAATTTTAATATAAACTATTTTTAGTTATCAAATACCTCCTGTTAATCGGAGTGATTGGTATAGCGTGATTATTCTGTTATTCCACTTATTCAACCCAAGTATGGAGTGTTACCAAATATTAAAGACTAGTGATAGCCCCTGCCGATGGCACGAGACGACAGAATAAAAAGCGCAACACAATACCTAAAGGTACGATTAAATTTCAGGTGTTAATAGTGTATTTGACACTAATTCCTGTCTTTGGCACTCATGATGAGTGACGACACGCAATCCGTATTTTTGGTATAGCCCGTGTCGATGGCACGAGATGACAGAAAAAAAGCGCAACACAATTCCTAAGGGTACAACGAAACTTCGAGTGTTAATCGTGTCTTCGGCACTGATTCGTGCATTTGGCACTTTCGAGTGCCTTTGACACTCATGATGAGTGACGACACTCAATTCGTATTTTCGGTATAGCTCGTGTCGATGACACAAGACAATAGAATAGAAAGTGCAACACAATACCTAAGGGTACGACGAAACTTCGAGTTCTAGTAGTGCATTCGGTACTGATTCGTACTTTCGGCACTTTGGAGTGCCTTCGGCACTCATGTGTACAAAATCAACAGAACTATTTTGGAGCTAACAAAATCAACAGAACTATGTCCACACTCTGCTAACGAACACCATTTCACCCTACCTTAGAGCTAACAAAATCAAAAGTTGTTCACAAAAACTCAACAAAGACCAAAAAAATTTAAAACCCAATCGAAAGTTAATGCGATGTGAATCGAACACCAATTGCGATGTGACTAACGAAATTAGCTTAAAACCAATTGTGATGTGTCTAACAAAATCCAATTGTGACGTGTCTAACAAAAACCAGTTGTGAAATGGTTACCCTAACTCCATTTTACATCGAACACCAGTTGAGAACTCTGTGTTAACGAACACCACTTCACTCTACCTCGGAGCTAACGAAATCAACATTTGTTCACAAAAACTCAAGAAAATCCAAAACCCTCGCGAAATTAATAGTGGATGCGGTGTGAATCGAACACCAATTGCGAACTGTGCTAACGAACACCATTTCACTATGTGCACACTGTGTTAACAAACATCATTTCACTCTACCTCGAAGCTAACAAAATCAACAGTTGTTCACAAAAACTCAACAAAATCCCAATAAAAACCTTGTGTTAATGAATAAAAGTTAATAATTGAAGTATCAGAATTGACAAAATTGCAGTCAATTAAACATTAAACGCAGAGTAAATCCAACCTTAACAGAAAGTAAAACAAAAAGTTAATATTTGAATTCATAGGTGATGTAGGAACTTTAAAAACATTTTTCCTTGGAGACAGAATTCCATTTTTATATATCTTTTCATTTATTGACCAGCTCTCCTATCATTCTCCAACTGTTATAACAAATAGAGCAAAAGAATAAAACCAAATCACAATCATTTACCTAAGGAGAAGGAATATTGTCAAATTTGGAATCAGAAAGGAGACAAGACTATTTAAATAAGTGACCAAAAGGACACAACTGTGATCCTGACTGCTTTGTTTTGAGCTTCCAGTGAGCAGACATAACCCTTATTTCATTTATACCTAACTTTGACAATTTCTTGACCCTTCACACGAAACTGTGCTCTATTAGTGAGCTATTTTTTCATCTATTAGTGAGCTATTTAAATATTGGATCTTTGCGTTTCCAAAAGGACGAACATAGAACCAGAGATGTAAAGTAGATTCAATAGTCAAGAATTGGGTGTTCTTGAAATCAAATTGGCGAACATAGGACCAGAGATGTAAAGTAGAACTAACACGGTGATACAACTTTTCGGTATAGAAGAAAAGGAAACCCCACTTTTATGTAACGGGGACATTAACGTATTTACATACATTTTTGGTTACATCCAAAGCTGAACCAAAATCTGGTTTTTGAACCAAAATCTGTGTTTTAAACGGTGGTAAATGATTACTTGATGAATGAGCATGAGGATGACTGCAGTGTCTCTGAATCCAGTTCTTGGTAGCAAATACAAAGCCCAGATTTTGAATGTGTCGTGAGTGAATGTATGAGTGTGTTACTGGAAGTTTTATGTATCACATACATTATTTCTGTGTCATATACACACAGACCTAGCCACACAATGCACACACACAACCGCGTACACATAGACCCACACCTGCACACAACCGCACGCAGATGCACGCAACTGAATACACACATACACAGCACCAGCCACACAACCTAGAAAAAATGTGCATCTCAAAGGTTGAACCAAAAAATGCGACATAAATCCATTTCTGTAACAAATCTGTTTTTTTAACCCCTGTATCAAATCCCAAATTCACAACCGTGGCTATTCAAAATCTTTGACAGGGATAGAGAGAGAGAGAGAGAGAGAGAGAGAGAGAGAGAATTGCCCAAGCAGCAAGTCTCCTCTCCAAACTTCCAAACAGCAACCGATCTGATGAAACTCATGTATACGCCGAGGCTCTGGTGCTTTCCCGAGCACTCCAAGCACATGAAAACTCTGTACGATTGTTGAGCTTCTGGGCACATTCGACACATATCCTGTTCCCCGGCTACGATTGTAGATCTCGGAGGCGTTTTCCTATTCCATTGTGGACGATCCAGAATTCTTCGAGAATGGGAGGGAGGGAGAAAGGTAGGCGTCTGGGGACGGGACTGAACCGTTCGAGAGAGAGAGAGAGAGAGAGAGAGAGAGAGAGAGAGAGAGAGAGAGAGAAAGAGAGAGAGAAGTTGCATAACATGTAGGTTACGCAGATGGTTAGGGTTCTGGAGTGACGTATGCGGATAGAACATAGCACACGGATCACAAACCTAATCCGTCCAGTAACAAACACACTCAAATCCAATGGTTGTAAATATAAGGGATAAATGTGTAAGGATTTACGGAATGGGTAGTTTTTGATCTCATCTCTTCATTTCAATGTCACAAAACAAATCCAACAGCTGAAAATATGAGCCAAAATGTGTGGGTCCCGCATACCGTTGTATTTTGTATAATAGATAGTTATAGCTCCTTTCTGGTGAAATATGTCGCCGACCACTGTTTTTGGTTTGCAGGTGGCAATGGCAACAGCTGCCAAAGCAAAACTACTCCTGCGTGAGCTAAAAACTGTCAAAGCCGATCTGGCATTTGCTAAGGAACGATGTTCTCAGCTGGAGGAAGAAAATAAAGTCCTCAGAGAGGCTCGTGATAAGGGAGACTATCCTGCGGATGATGATATGGTATTCCTACTATTTTTTGCATCTTTAATTAACATTGATGCCTTATTTCAGCTATCTTGTGTTATATATCCACACAAAGGCATTTCCATAACAATGTTGGGTGCATACAAGCGTCAATTTGTTGTGTGTCTCCATGCATGTGCACAGACACAGCACCACAAGGAAATTGGTTCCAGGTGACTCAGGTGGTGGTGTGAAACTCGTTGCAACAATTACCCATGAAGCAGTGAAGTGGACAATTCGTTGCTGTCTGCATTAAGAGGGTGAATTTACGATGAGTGCATATCTGTCACAATACTTAAATGGATGCTATTAACTTGACACTAAGAAGCAGAAGTAGTAATCACGTGTAATATAAGTCGACCGCAATAAGTTCATGTTTGTAATCAAGTATGATCATAAGATGACAATATGTCTACTGTATATATTTGCAATCACAGATACGCCTCCAGCTTGAGACCCTTTTGGCTGAGAAGGCTCGTTTGGCACATGAGAACTCTGTGTATGCTCGTGAGAACCGTTTCTTGAGGGAAATTGTAGAATACCACCAACTTACCATGCAGGATGTTGTGTATTTAGATGAGGGAATTGAGGAGGTTACAGAAGTTTATCCCATCCCTGCAGTCTCCAGGATGCTCTCCGTTTCTCCACCCTCACCTGCGTCCCCACGCTCTCCTCCTGAGTTTCCTCCATCTATTGCACCTCCATTGAAGAAGTTCATAGGTCCTGTTCCCACTCAGCCCCAGGCAACAACATATGTTCATCAGACCGAGGCACCATCGAGTCCCAATAGTCTAATGGATGTTCCTCGGACTGAAGCACTACCGAGTCCCAATAGTCCAATGGATGTTCCTCAGACTCAAGCACCACCAAGTTCCAGCAGTCCAATTTCTACTTCACGTGATTCACCAAGGCACACAGATGCTTCCTAGTTAAGTGTTTCTGAATTTACTTTTCTCAAAGGTTTGTGTAAAATTACTAGATTTTTTTGATACTATGCTGATTTCTTTCCTTTTTTCGGCAGAAGTTGGAGAGGAGAGGTGAGGATGGATTTTTTGATTTATTTGATTCTTTCTTTTCTTGTTACCGTAACTGTGTATCTTAGCTTTTCGGTTTCCTCATCACACAATAACAGGAAAGCCCGTTTTAATGATAATAGCATTTCACTTAGCTTCTAAAAAAATGTTGTACCCCAACATTGAGGGCACACCCCACCCCACACGTGGAGCATCGTGTCAGAGGCAAATCGCGAGTCATATCAATGTAAACTTTGCTATCAATTATCTAAAGAGGATTCCTATGACATTTGATTCCTCGGTGGTGGGTAGCTGATTGTGTAATGACAGTATTATGCAGTTATCATAACCCGTCAGAGTAAGTTATGCAACAAGTTTCCGTGCGACGAGTCCAATACCAAATTTTCACATCATGTTTCAAAATGGCGAAAAAAAATTGCAAGCCTCACAGATATACTGTAGGAAATAAAACATGGAAATTTTGATTTCTATACTAAATTTGTACTGGAAATTGCAGAACGTAAAAGACTGCAAACGGAGCTGTGATTCCCATGTAGTCCATCGAGTACATAATTTCACACTCTTTCATGATTTTCATGTGATCTTTTTTTAAAAAAATCAGTCCCATTTGGGGCCACTACTGCTTCAAGTTTCGTCAGAAGTTTTGCAAGTCCCAGCGTTGTGAAGTAGAACATTATTTTGTCCTGCTATGTTTTAAAATCCGCACCCATAAATTTATCTAGACAAGTTGCATGATTTACTGGGAACGGAGTAGGAAATAGTAGCAGACTTGTATGTCCGACAAAGGAAACAGACACTATAGTCTAAAAAGATACCATTCTGTTTTCACGTAGAGGATTACCATCTACATGATGAATTCCTCAGTTAGTCTCACTCGTGAGAATTTGTGCAGTACTAGTCCTGCTCACGGGAATCTAAACAAAAATTATGCTAGTGATTTCAGTATTGCAACTGCCATTGACATTTTCGTTGTTGGCCACTGCTTGTGTATTCATGTTTTACTGAAATGAAAAGACAGTAGTTTTAGTAAACAGAGAAATAAATCTGCAAGATAGTGTTCCCTGGGCTTACATGTTAAAATTATTGGAAGTTTGGACATATTGCATCTCACTTTTTGGGGCTAGATGTGTTAGATATTTTATCCGGGAGTGGTTCGTTGAGTAGGAGATATAGAGGTTCGGAGAAAACTAGTGTTTTGTCAAGGCATGTTCAAGTACTCATTAGGCTCCTCAGTTTGCTTTGAAAGTTAGAGCAGATATACTACGTTACTAGGTTGTGAATGTA
The DNA here is from genome assembly GCA_002855965.1 of Monotropa hypopitys. Classification (NCBI taxonomy): domain Eukaryota; kingdom Viridiplantae; phylum Streptophyta; class Magnoliopsida; order Ericales; family Ericaceae; genus Monotropa; species Monotropa hypopitys. The sequence continues at coordinate 1,877 of NMUG010006179.1, read as the reverse complement.
TTGCACTCTGGAGCATGTGAATTTTTGAGTGTGAGTGAATAAAAAAGTGAGAAAAGAAATCTAGTTCAAGGAAATCAGTTATTGAGGTTTATCCTCTTATAGTACGTAATCTTATTGTGAAAAAAGAAAATTAAATATGAGATTTTGCTACATTAGTCTTGTTGGATTTTGGGTTATACCTAAGAAAAATGTGTTGTGATATGGTTAGTTAAAATTTAAAATTTTGGTATGAAGGCGAGGTGATGTCGCATAGGAAGAAGTACCTTTTGTGTTGTGAAAGACGACGATCATAATTGGTGTTTCTAAGTCCTCATGCTTGTAAGCACGTAATGATGTTATAGAGTATCTTGTTCATTTTAAAGTCATATAAGGGAATGAAATGGTAAGTTGGAGATATTGTTCATGTTTAATGGTAAGGAATTTTCTTGGAAGTTTATCAAAGGTTGATGTTATTGGAAAGTGGAATTGTCAAAAGAAGTAGAATTATGCCGTTACTTTATCTCGTGGATTCATGACGTACGAGAGTTACATAAATTGGAGAAGGATTATTTGGGAATTGTAAATTCCTTTTTGGATTCTGCAATTTCTTTAGTAGAGATCGGTGTAAGAAACCAAAATTGCAAAATTGAAAGTATTATGAAGTGTGAGTAAGAGTGAGTGATTGATGGTTGCGTGATCATATGTGTGATCTATCTATGAAGTGAAGTGAAGGGATGGGTGCAAAGTAAAAAGGGAAATTGTCGAGCTAGATATACTTTCTATGAATTGTAAATGGGTTAGAAGAGTAGAGTATGATTGTGAAATTGTATGAGCGAGAGGTATAGGGTTGAAACTATAATTGGGTTCGCCTTTAATTATGAGTATAGATGAGTCGTGACTATTGAAGAGCATAGAAAATAAATAAATTGAAAGTTAATAAAAATGGCAAGTAAGTGTGCTAGTTTCAATTGAAAAGAATAATGTTTTAAATTTAATTATTAAAGGAATAATTGAATTAAAATAGATTTTTAAATTAATTAGAAGTTTAAATTATGTTTATGGGTCTTAAGTGAAAGACTTACCAGCACCCTCATCTGGTCCCCCCTCTCTCTCATATATATAAACTAGTGATAGCTCGTACCGATGTCACGATATGACAGAATAAAAATTATAACACAATACTTAAAGGTACGATAAAATTTCGAATGTTAATAATGTATTCGGTACTAATTTATGCGTTCAACACTCATGATGAGCAATGACACTAGATCCGTATTTTTAGTATAGTTCATGCTGATGACACATGGTGATAGAATAGAAATCGTATGTATACAAACCTATATAAAAATGTGTAAAAATGTATATGAAAATATATAAAACTCATACCAAGATATTTTGTATAATAAATTTATTTTTTAATTTTATTATTATTAACTTCAGTCAATTTTGGAAAGATATGCATTGTTTCATTTTTTGTTTTAATATAAGTGTTTCTTAATTTCAATCCATAAAAAAAGAAACAGTCTCTTAAGAAATCTTTTATTAACTCCGATTTAAAGAAACATCATCTTAAGAAATAGTAACCCAAATCCAAATGCCTATGTATGAATTTAATATTTTACCAAATTAACATTCCTTAAAAATTGAAGAGATGGATTGCTTATTATTTTTATTACTAAAAAACTACTTCATTTTTCATCTATTGTATTATTCTTCTATCTTGGTTAAAAGTTTTATTTATTTCCTAAATTATTAATCACTATATATAGGTAGATATATATAGGTGGATAACAAAAAACTTATAATTTTTATCTCAATCATTCAAACCATAAAATCGTCCAATGGTCAAAAATATAAGTAAAAATGTGTGGAACGCATACCGCTGTAATTCGTATAAT
>NMUG010006178.1:0-12729 GCA_002855965.1 Monotropa hypopitys | reverse complement strand
TAGGTACAAAATGAGTGGATTTGGTTAATCTATCAACAAATACCCATATAGAGTCATGCCTTTTCTCAGTGCATGGCAAGCGAAAAACAAAATCTTTTGGGATATGATCCCTTTTCCCTTTAGGTATAAGTAAAGGCTATAATAATCCCGCTGGTTATTGGTGCTTAACCTTTACTTGCTGACATCTTAAACACTTTGCAACAAATTTAGCTATTTCCAAATTCCAATCGACCAATAATGTTAATGCAAGTTGCGAATAATCCGAGTACTAACTGGATACATACCATAGGCAGAACTATGAGCCACCTCCAAAATTTCTATCTTTAAAGCATTGTCATTGAGAATACATAATTGAGTCCCAAATAATAATGTTCCATCCTCTTTGATAACAAAATCAATGTGCACACCACTTTTCACTTCATCCATAATCTTTATGAGCATTGGGTCTTATTTTTGAGCTTCTTGAATACTTTCAATAAAGAGTGACCTCAATTTCAAAGTTGCCAATAAATCTCCATTCCTTTTTATTCCTAAATCAACCCTCAAAGATCTCAAATCAAAAAAGAAATTTGTTTTGACTACACTTAGATGTGCTAAACTTTGAGAAGATTTTCTGATCAATGCATCGGGCACAACATTGGCCTTTCCCGGATGATAAAGAATAGTGAAGTCATAATATTTAATCAATCATATCCATTGTCGTTGTGTTATATTTAAATCTTTCTGAGTAAACAAGTATTTCAAGCTTTGATGATCTATAAAGATTTTGCAAGTTTCACCATAAATATAATGCCTCTACTGCTTCAATGCAAATACAATAGTTGTCAACTTAAGATCATGTGTTGGATAAGTATGTTCGTGAGTTTGTAACTATCTAGGGGCATAATCTATGATTTTCCCAAATTTCATCAAGATATGCCCCAAATACTGATGAGATGCATCACTATAGATTGCAAATCCTCCAGTCCCCAAAATAATAGTCAACACAGGTGCTATGACCAATGTTTCTTTCAATTCTTATAAACTCTATTCATATTGATCCGTACATATTAACTTCATCTCTTTTGTAGTTAATTGAGTCATTGGTTTGGAAATAACTAAAAAATCTTGCACAAAGTAACGATAATACCCATTGAATCCCAAGAAACTCCAAACTTTAGTCATATTTTTTTACCTTTCCCATTTTACAACAGCTTCAACTTTTTTGGGATCAATATAAATTCCCTCACCTGAAATAACATGACAAAGAAATACCACTTGATCAAACCAAAATTTAGATTTACTCAAGATTCCATACAAGTTCTCTTGTATCATAATTGGTGATGTTGTATGCAAATGATCCTTATACTCTTCATTACTCTGTGAGTAGATCAAAATGTCATCAATAAATACTATCAAAAATGAATCAAGATAGGGTTGAAATTCTCAATTCATTAAATCCAATCCAAAAGGTATAACCACAAATTCATAATGGTCATACCTAGTATGAAAGGTTGTTTTAAAAATGTCACTATCCCTGACTTTTAATTGATGATATCTAGAATGTAAATCAATCTTTCAAAATACCCTAGCTCCCTAAAGTTCATCAAATAAATCATTGATACGCGGCAATGGATATTTGTTCCTCATTGTCACTTTATTCAATCATCTATAATCAATACAGATTTACATACTATTATCTTTCTTATTGACAAGCAATATTGGTCTTCCCAAGGAGATACATTAGGTCTTATAAAGACTCTATCCAATAAATATTGTTAGTAAATCTTTAATTCCTTTTAATTCCATTGGTGCCATTCAATAAGGTGCAATAGAAATTGGATCTATACCTGGAAATATTTCAATGGTAAATTCAATTTCTCAATTAACTAGAAAGCTTGGAAACTCATCTGGGAATACATCCGAAAATTCACATACCATAAGTATATCTACTAATTGTGCACCAACTCCTTGTATCAACCACGTGTTCCAGATAACCTTGGAACCCTTTCCTCAACAACTTTCTTGCCTCTAATGCAGAGATAAGACAAGTTGGAGTAACATTTTGATCTTCATAGAAATTAAATGATGATTATCCTAGTATTTAGAATGTTATCTCCTTGAAAAAAAATCAATAGTGACATGGTAAAGAGATAACCAATCCATTTCCAAAATAACATTAAAATCTTATATATCTAATGGTAACAGATTCTCCAATAATTCTCGGTCTCCCATATGAATATCATAGTCCTTGTATAGATCATGAATCACTAATATCTCACCAATAGTGGTAGATATAGACAAATCATGATCTGACAAAGTCAATGATTTGTCTTGATGCATAGTAAATATCAAAGACACAAACTAATGTGTAGAGCTAGGATCCATCAAACTATATGCATCTTTATCAGTAATATAAAGTGTAACTGTAACTGCATTACGTGTAGACTAGGCATCCTGCTGAGTGATAGCAAACACTCTTTCATGCACCATAGGTTGCGATGAAGATCTTGATCCTTTGTCCTGAGAGTTGTTAATCGAACCTCTACCTCTTGTAGGAGCACTACCCATTGAATATTCATCTCCTACATTCTGTGGACATGCCCATCTCATATGGTATGGATAACAACAAGTAAAACATCTAGGAGGACCTTTTGTAACAACTGTACAGTCATTGGCAAAATGACCCTTCTGATTGAACCTATAACACGCCACCTCTATTATATGAGGTCCTAGAAATCCTCTAACTTAAAACATTGTTGTTGTTGTTTTGATACACCATGTCTTGGACTATTGAAACTCTGCCCCTTTCAGAAAAGAGTCTGCTAGGATGAGATAAAAAAACCCTATTAGACTGAGAACGATGTCCACCCATTCAAATGACTTTCTACTTGATCCTTTTTGTTGATATTGACTATTAACCAGGAACATCTTAAATTGTTCCCTTCTACCATCTAATTTCTCGATATCCATTTTCCCTATCTTTGATTTACTCACCAACTATTTGAAATTTTGCTCCTCGAATAATTCAACCCATGGCTAAATCCGAGAGTTTAGACCCATCTAAAATTACTCACATATTGCTTTTTCTAATGAAATCACAAATGATGCAAAATGTGACAAAGTTGTCCATTTTGTTATAAAATCATCTACTGACATTGACCCAAGTTCCAATAACAGAAATTATCGCCTCTTTTCAGTTTGATAGTACTCAAAAAATACTTTTCATTAAAGACCCCTTCTAAATTTTCTCATCTCACTATTGGTACGTCATCTGTCCCAAATAGTGTAGTAGTTATGTCACACCCCGGAGTTTCAAACCTTTTTTTTTTTTGAAACACAGTTTAAATTAATAAATAGGGGATACAACCACTTGCCATCCAGATACAATCAGTTAAGTTTCTCATTACATCACAGTACAGTACAAAGTAGAAGTACAACAAGTAGATAATGGAAGAGAAGTACAAGAGCAAACCAATTACAACTGCTACTGTGAACAGAAATAGCTACAAGTACAGAGTAAAAAACTACAACAGAAATTACTGAAACTAAAGTATAACACAAAAGAAAGTACAACTGAACTACTCTGTACAAGAAGAACAACTGAGAGTGAAATACTGCATCTACACTACCCTGTACAAAGAAGCCACTACAATTGAAGTGGATGATTCCAAGAAAACCCAACAGCTGACTCCAACTGCAAGCTCGTCTAGTCCTGCAACACATACTAGAAAAGGAAAAGAAAGATGGTCTGAGCAAACAACAGCTCAGTGAGAAAACCCCTAACTACTACCAAGCATGCACATGCGGTGCGTGCCTATGTGTCCACAAACAAAATACGAGAATAGTAAAGAAACTAAAGTGCACGTAGTGTAAACCTAACTCAAGGCAACAGTGACATAGGCATATTGCCAACAAAGTGTGTCTAACCAAAACCGTAACCTCAAGATAATACAAGGGGTACAACGTCCCAAGTCCAACCGGAACAACGTCTACTATCAACTCTACCTACCTTACTGCTAAGGTACAACAACTCGAAGGATCTACTAAGCATCCCCAAACCAACACCGTGTTGAGATACCGAATCATAACTCACGTTGCGAACCACGCCGACTACCGTCATCGTTAAGTGTTGGATTCATATGCCACATTGGATATTTGAGATATTTCTTTCTTTACTTTCTTTCCGTTCATTTTACTTCACAATAGGAATGAATCCAAGAATCCCCTCATAAGTCCATTCTTGATTCACCCATCCATCCTCGTCATGTATTACCAATCGTTCCATATCTTCGCATTAGGCATAAATCCAAGAATCCCATCATAAGTCCATTCTTTATTTATCCTTTTATTTTCGTTTCAAGTTATCGACCGTTTCTTAACTTTGCACTAGGACTAAATCCAAGAATCCCATAATAAGTCCATTCTTGATTTGTCCTTTCATTTTCTTTTGTTTTACTTGCAAATCGTTTCATATTTGATTGGGTTAGGCATAATGGTAGTCGGTACACTATCCTTTCCGTCCGTCATTCCCCAACTCGTTGGGAGGGCCAAGTTACCTCCATTGTGCACAATGTCGTGGGTGGAGCGACCACCCAGGGAATCCCGTCATAAGTCCATTCCCGCATAATAATTCCGGCGCTTCCCAAATCGTTGGGAGGGTTACCGTCTCCCTACGATTCCACGGTGTTATGTGTTTTGTTTTATTTTCTCTTATCATTATTACCATGCCTAACCAAGGCTATCAAACTGCGTCGACTTATTAGATTACGATTTTCTTTAAGTGATAGATTCAAGATTTGGTGCGAGTATCCCTCGTGGGACACATCCTCATATTTGATGTTCATCGACATATTGAACCACTTACTTAAATTCATTCAATGACTAGCTCCACCTTGGTCAATCCAAGGGAGACAACCAAGTCGAACGACGCCATTTGTTGCACACGCATCCAAGGTGTCCAACTAACAAAACTCACACCCGACTGCGACGAGATCAAAGGCAGCCATCAAACAATTAAGATAGGGTATTACCTCACATTCGCGAAAATCCAAAAATTCAACTTTATTACCATATTTATCGAGGGCATTTTACCGACACTTTGGTGTTCATCTATACCTCAAGGACCTTACGATAATTATGCGGACTCAATGCAATCTACAATGTAACAAAACGAGTCCTTTACTGGTCCAACGGTGTCAATTCTTCCAAAACACGACCCAAGACTAATGTGGGCAATTTATCGAATATTTGTATGCTTAAACTTCTAGCGACATCAAATCAAACAACTAGTGGGCCCAAGATCACCGCTTAATTCCAATATAATATAGAAATCCTACGTACACACACACACATACTTAGTAGGAGTTAGAGATTTTACCCACCGGCAAACCATCATCGCAGTCAATCAAAGCAACGCAGTCAGATATCCATCATCGCAGTCAACCCTGCACGTACAGCCAAACATAGCTAATCATATGCTTGCAGATACAGAAGCTCGTACACAAAAATTGAATGTATCGCATATACCTCGGGGAGTTGATTCAAGAACTGACTCGGACCACGGACGGTAGTCTGAATCTGTCCGTCTGTTCTGCTCACTGATTCGCGCCGCTACTGTACCACCACGCGCAGGCACATCGCAGTCGTGTGAAACCAAATGCGCCGTACGTCAGCCTCCATGCTTCCGCTGCACACTCACACAGCCAAGAACCCGTCACCAGTCGCGCCACCAGTTGCGCCAGCCCGCGCCACCGCATTGCACGCCAGCCACCTGCCACGCCACCAACCCAGCTGCGATCTCCTCCCTTCGCGAAGAACCACCACCAGCCGCGCACATCGCCGACCTCCATCCACCTGCGCCACCCTCCTGCGTGGCACCGCGCGCCATCCCCTCCGCTGCACGAGCCACCGCTGTCCAGCCCTCCTCTCCCTCTCTCGTCGTCGCTTTTACCCGCGCCCTACACCGCCACCGTCCTGCCACCATCGAACTGTGCCGTCCCTTGCTCTCTCTTTCTCTGTTGCTCAGCAGCCATGGGGGAAAGGGGAAACTAAGGGAGACGGGTCGCTATAGGGGGAGGGGGAAAGTGACGGGGAACTTAGGGTTTTTGGTAAGGGGGCTACGGGAACAGGGGTTAGGACTATTAGGTTCCCTTTTTTGGTTTTGATTTAGTTTATTTTAGTTAATAATAATAATAATATTATGGTTATTCTTATTATTATTATTCTTATTTATTGGACAAAATAAAAAGGGATCAAATCACTATTCCGCTTTAAAAAAATTCGACAATTTAATTTAACGGGACATGGAAAATCGGGTCGTTACATCTCATACCCCTTAAAGAAATTTCGTCCTCGAAATTGAGTATCCATCCTGCCTTCAAAGGTTGCAGTTTATAAACTGGAGCTAAATAACTTTCATGAACTCTCTACGTTATTACCAATAAGGCCAATTACTTCCATACATTATACACAAGCAAAAATTTCCTTACGGTGCAGTCATACTTCACCAAACCACTATACTCTCCACGAATTCTATATTACCAATGGTAACGTTGTTTAACTTTCTTTTTTCAAGGAAAATTACTCACTACTCTCTTCTAACTACAAATCTTTCTTTCATTTTGAATTTTATTACTCTTACTCAAATTTTTCTACTCTTTCACCTCCAATAGTGCTCATTTTCTAACTTAGTGCAAAATCAATTCACCACTCAACCATGTACGTAATCAATGGTAAATCTCACTATAGCTCCCAACATTACCTTACCCAAACATTCCACTTTCTACATAATTTACTTCACTAACACAATTAAAAACTATATAAAATGCATACTACTGGAAAAATGCTTTCTCGCTCTGCCATCATTCTCTCACTTTTTCCTAGAACAAATAATCCCAAGCATAGAATTACCTTTAAAAATTTCTCATTTTCCCGATACATTCCATCCACCACTCCTTACATATCTCACCTATATATTTAGTTGACTTCTCTTCTTTACTCTTCATTACCATAGATAATATTCTCCAAATTTGCAACAACTTACCCAACTACAATGTACACCAGGAACTCACACATCCAACTAACAATCTCTACTCCCTTAATTTTTCCTCAACTCAGGTAATTTCTCTAAATCCATACCTCCACCAAATAAAATATCAATACCCTTTTACTTCCTTTTGAAAAATTCACTTTCTATTAATGTTAGTCCTTGCTACACTTCTAAGAAATACCTCTTACAACTAATCATGAATAATGGCTCCAACTTACCGATCTCTACTTATCATATAACTTCCAATTAATATCTTACTCTAGGACACTATTACATTTGACTATCATGAAAATTTTGAAATCCTATAAATTTTCTCTTCCTTGCACACCACACATGGTAAATTTCTTAACCACACCACTTATTTCCTTCTCAAGACACAAATTAATTTATCCACCATTTCCCCCAACTCCCTTAGGCATAAATAAATGTTCTACCTATCTGTTAGGCTTAATTCTCACACTTACTTTCCTTCTGCACATACCACAAGCTCACACAATTCCACAGAATAACCCTCGTCACTATTTATCCCAAGGATTTCCAATTGACAAACCCAATTGGTTTTATAACAAAATCCTTTTAATAACACTTGCCCAAAAATGCACCATATTTCCTCCGTATTATCTTTCAAAAATATAGTTTATAACCATAAACACATTTGCACCGGCCCCAGGTATAACTGAGAATTTCTCTGATTTCTTGCACTGACCTCCTCAAAAGTACTAGAACCTACCAAACCTCTATATACTCTTTCCTGTGAAACACTCCCAAGTGGGATAGCTAACACTACCAATTTCCGAACACTGAAATGAAACACAACCAAAACTCTTACATATATGACTTTCTGGTCCATCACTATTACATACTATTTAGAACATTATAAAATTTAATAATCTAATGATTCACAGCACAAATAATCCTGAACCCTCTTCAAGTCCTCTTGAAAGCACTTAACTTTTCCTTAATTGCTTACTGATTCACCTAAACCATACACTCCTCATTCTTTCCTTAAGTTTTTGTTCTTGAACCCATAGTTCTTTCCTTATATTTTTCTTTAAACTAACCTTCTCGATTCACCCTCACTCACTTCACTCTCTCTTTTCTATAATTATAACTTAACCTTATTCAGCTCTCTCCTCATCTCTTGCATACTTACAAAATTACTACAACCTTCTCACAAAGACTTAACAACTGCTCGATAAGACTAGGTTTCAATTTTCTACAATCCTGTTAATATTTTATAAGGTTTTCAAATCCGCCTTCTTCACCGCATACCATGCAAACTCTAACAATCTAGTCTCATAAGCCTTCCTCAACATAGCTTTCTACCTTTATCTTATAAAAATTAATCCTATGATTCTCAATAAGCAACCAATTGCTCCAAACAAGTAAACTATTGCATCTCATCCACCCATAACTTCTCAAGATACTTAGCACTGTCTTACTATATAAGTCGATAATGAATCCCAAATGTGCAATTATTATCATACTCTGGCTCATTACCTACTATGCTACACGTAGAAATCAACCAGAAAAAAATGAAAATTAACACATAAACATGTAACACATAACATGAAATGGTAAAAATTCAAGAGTTGAATATAAATACCTAACACCTTAGGGTTCACTTGCCAAGCCATGCCTTTCAACGGTTCTCAAACTTTCAAAACACTCTTCCATCATACTTCTCACTCACTCCTCAGCTCAACCTAGACTCGGTATTCCGATATATCATGCTTTTCCATTTAACTTCCCAAGACCTCCCATTTGAAAATACGTTGATCAGGCGCTTTTCAAATCGGATTTCAAGGTAATTGCCTGGGTGTCGAAGTAACACGCACAATAATCCCAGAATATACACGCCACTCCCCCCATCCTAACTCTCACCTCAAGACCTCAAGCCTTCTTGACTCCAGAATCTAACAACCTAGAGCTCTGATACCAAACTGTCACGACCCATTCTAGAATATAATAAAAATATATAAACTGGCAATGAATCTATGACTACAATGCATCAAAACCAAACCCAAGTGAAACAAATAAAATTATTTTATCAAACCAACCATAATAATATCGCAGCGGAAAATACTAAAAACTGAAATCCCAAAGTAAACTCCACGTCTAAACAGTAGTACCAAGAAAACTACCACAAATCTAAATGATATGAGTCAACAACTCAAACAACTCTTACTACTCAAGAACCAACAGTCTCAACACAAAACCCATTATTCTAAAGTAGACAAAACTAAAAAGAAATCTCCCAAAAAGGAGTACCGCAGCTATCCTCTCTCCAATAGCTAATCCTCTTGGCAATGTCTTGCAGGTGAACCAGCTAAACTCTCTTACCTGGATATAGATTGCAAAACAAAAATAAGCAAAAGATATCTAGGAGTGTCAGATACAACAGTCATATATGCACTTTGATATGTAAAGAAAACCCACAGTGTACAAGTAAGGTACAAGTAAAGAACAAGTAACCAAGGGGTTGTGTCTCTCCCCAACTATAACGAAATCATGCCATGGTCCAAGGGGTGGTGTCTCTCCCCCAACTATCACGTAATCATGCAATTGTCCATATTTTCATGTTTTTTGTACTCATAGTACTTCTCTTCTAAAAATTATTTATGTATCGATTCTCTTCTCAACAGTATCCATATTTAGCAAGGGCGAACAAATCAAGCCCAAATCCCTACTCGGCCTAACAGTATATAATAGCAAGCCTGCGGGATTATCCCTCTCATTTCCCCTACTCGACCTAACAGCTTACAAAGCAAGCCCCGGGGGATTATCTCTCTCTTTACCCCTACTCGGCCTAACAGCCTATAAAACATGCCCCGTGGATTTCATTTTTATTTCATTACCCCCACTCGGCCTAACAAATCATTTGAGTATGCCCAGGGTAACATCAATCATCTCTCTTCGTAGCTCTACCAATCATGATTCTATGTTCTTCTCGCTTAGTAATATTAAACAAAAGATATATGAATCTCAATATGTGATTATAACATACTCCTCATGCCTAAAGCATAAACAATATTAAAATAATCATGCCAATGCATAACAGTAATATATCTCACTCTTATCCATGCTTGTATGTAAGTCAGGAAAAATAGATAATTCATGAAATTGTCACATAAGACACATGTGAATACCCACCACAATTCCACACTAAATCACACATAAAAAAAGCACATATATAGAAGGGTATCTACACACTCATCTTATGTGCGAGAATCACAATAAAAGTTACTTCGTAGCCTTGGAAGGTCCGGCTCCTCACCTGAATCAATATCATGGCATTAAACCAACAATTGATATGATTTGGGCTTATAATATACCAATTAAATATATAACTATTTTAAACTGTTCATTAGGGTCCTCAATTGTTCTATAATATCTTCCTTAAACGTTCCTAACCAAACCTTAACAAAAATCCTCCAAAAAGCCCCATTTCCCATTTCCGCTCAACCTTGGCTCAACCTTGGCTCGACCCTGGCTCGAGCGAAAAAAACTTTACTCGACGCTTCGCTTGAGCGAAAAAGTTCGCTTGACTCCATAGACTTGGCCAAAACAGTTCGCTCGACGCTTCGCTTGAGCGAATCTGGGCAATTTCTTTTGGCGATTTTTCAATTTCCTTAATCCTCAATCACTAAACTTTGATTTTTGGACCTCAAATCCTAAAATTTCCTTCTAACAATATGTTCTAAACATAAGGGTACTCTACATACATTGATCTAGGCCACAATCCTCATCTAAATCCACCCCAAAACCATAGATTTCAAGTTGATCTAGGAATTTTTAACCAAAAACGAGATTAGGCTTAAACCACTAATCCAGCCCTAATCTGAACCAAAATTAAAAATCAAAGTTGGGAAAATTGATCTTACCAAGGTTAGGAACCAAGTTGGAGAAGACTTCTTCCTCCAAATCTTCCTCCAAAAGCTTCAAATCCAAGCCCAAAGTGTAAGTCTTCTCTTCCTCCTCTCTAATCTCTCTCTCTCTAAACACTTTTAGGTTAGAATAACTAATAGGAGTATACACACTTAACCCTAATGACAGATTTTTAAAGTTGAAGACCCTTTTACCCTCCCCTCTTCCTCCTAATAACCCTTCCTTGCCCCTCACCACTATTATACTTAATGATTTTTAATATATAAGCTTTTATGTACTTAAAATCATTATTTTAATTAACTAACTATATTCTTGAATTATTTACAAGAATTCCTTTCTCTTCCCCACTTCTATTATAATTAATTGTTTATCCGATTTAATTTATTTAAAAATTAAAACGAATGTGACACTTACCCTCTGCATCATTTACTTGAATGCCTACAAACAAACGTTTGAGTTCAATTGTCTACAGGATGCGAAGTTCAAGAAAATTAAAGCTTCGTAAAATCTATGAATTGTAAAACATTTAAAGGTTTGGTGGGAAAAATGGTCCATATATTAAACTACACAATCTCACAGCTCTTGGTGGAGTTTTCGATGAACAAATGTATAACTTTGATTGCAATTAACAGACATTCAACTTCAAACAGGTAGTACATAAAGGACAAACATGAGAGAAGTGCACAGATTATGAACATTTCTTATGTTCCAAAATCTTAGTTCGAAAAATATGTTAATGTTTTTTCTCTTCACCGACAATTTCAACCAACTTAGCTACCTTAAGCCAGAACAATATGCATCTGCCAAGAAAAAGATCAAGTAAAAATAGTCGGATACAAACCTAAGATACAAATCAGACTTGAAGAATTCTCCACATGAACTCTATAAGTTCGTATAGACTTTTGGTATTCCATTACTCTATAGGAATTCTCCACATGAATTCTCCACATGAACATAGGTTCAGGCTTTTGGTATATATACATCATTTATGTGAACAATTCTTCACAGTGAGCATATGGTTGGATATAGGGTACATAGGGAGAAGGAGGGCCTTGCCTCAAGGGCAGCAGCTGCCACTGGCATTGATACTGAGTTTTCATCACCAAGGGCAAGAGCCAATCTCACATCCTTTTGTTGATGTTTCAGAGGAAATGAGTTGAGTAATTCTTCTGGATCATAGTAGGTCCTTTCATTCTGAACATATGGTTAGCAATTCCACCAAGATCCTGCCAGAAAATAAGACACTGAGGTAAGTAGAAGAAGAAAAAATAGAAATCTGAGAAAAAATATTGATGTTTTCCATCTCACCAACACATCAAGAAGAGCTTGGGAGTTTATTCCACTTTTGTCCACCAATATGAGTCCTTCAGAAGATGAATTCATCATACTACATAGGAGAAAACATGATTGTAATTGTAAAAACTTCATACTGGGTACGGAAACTTCCTAATCTCTCGAAATAATGTGTGATTCTTGTATGAACTCGCTACAAATACGTGTGGACATAATAAAATTGAGGTTATACTCTACCCACACTTTGATCAGAAAAAATACATACCCAAAAAACATGTATGTTTTCAACCGCCACCATCGGACCTCATAGGACCTCCAAAGACCCTCGTCGGGCCTCCAACGGCCCTCACCGGACATCGTTGCAGTTTGTATCAATCCTCGCCACATCAGATCTGCCCTTGTCACCTCTCACACCACCTGTCCAGTGATCGTGAACCCTCACAAAAAAATAGCCAAGCATCTTATGCAATGTAAAATTTACAAACTAAATAAAAATAGATACTGTAAATATTTTTAGA
>NMUG010006177.1:0-12731 GCA_002855965.1 Monotropa hypopitys | reverse complement strand
ATTTATTCGCAATGTAGTTATAATAATTCTAGACTTTTGTATATTCAAATAACAGAGTATGCTTTGTGTAAGTCATTATAAATGAATCTTTCACATTAGAATTGCTATCCACATAAACCTTGGTATGACTATTTTAATATCGTAATAGATTATTCTAAATGATCCATAACATTACCAAAATCAAAGTATGCTCTATGTGTGCCACTTTTGGATAGGTCTCTCACATCAGAAATGTTGGCTCATATACTTTGTGCTTGACTTGTTTTGTTGATTTTCCAAGCATAGGAATAACTTGTCGCGCATAATAAATACTTAGTAAGTCTGAGGTCGAATCCATAGGGAATGTGTACTGAAAAAGAAACTCTTTATTTTATTTTTCGTAAAATAATAATGAAATGAAAAAATAATGCAAAATGATTATTTTTGTGATTTATAATTTATTCTATAGATTAAATGGAAAATTAATTAGAATGAATAGGCTCTATTTATCGGGTCAATTCTCTCCTCATCAAGATAAATCAATTTCTTCTATTAAAAACATGTGTTCAGTACCAAGGGTACTAGCCACAATCTGTCGACAGAAGATAAGTTGGTAAGAATAAATTTATAAACTCGTCTTCGGTATCGAGGGTACTAGACAAGATTTGTCGATGGAAGATGTCACTTAGTTCTAATGGAATTCAAGGAAATATGATTTCATATTATTGTATATCATCCTAAGCATTGGATGTGCCAAGAATTTCTGTCAACACCTAATCAAAAATCTATATGCAACCCAACTGATCTCGATATATTGAACCCTGCTAGTAGGACTTTTTTGGTCGTTGATATGTGGAAAAGCCTATCCAGACATTAATAATTTATAAAAACGAAAATACTACTCCAGATAGTAGAGCGACAAGTTTGAGGTCAAACCACAGAGAGTTGAGCGAGTCCAAAGGATTTGCTTAGTAAGGAGGTTTGGTTTTGCAAGTGTTGAAGGAAGGACACTACCCTTGTATTGATTTTGATTTAGAGATTAATAAACTAAAACATAAACTAGATGGATGAAACTTAGATTAACTAGGTGGAATGGTCATGGAGATGGCTAACACCTAACTTAGGAAGGATTGATTTCACGGTAGCCTAGAGATGAAGTGGGAGCAAGGATTCAGTTCATATTGGACAATGCATCTAACATCAAGAGTGACATCGCTAAGGGCATAGAATGTGCCAAGATAATTAACAACACCCCATCGATTAGATAATAACTCCCAATTTAGACCTAAGACAAGAACCATATGTTCCAAGCTCCTAAATGACCTCAAGACAACCAACATTCGATAGTAGGGTGGTTCAAGGAGGACTTAGCCCACATGCATATTTCATCAAGCACTTGGCGTGCCATAGCGCCAAGCAATGCAAGGGCCACAACAATGGAAACCTACATTTAAAAAGATAACAATGCCAAGCCAAGACCAAATCTAGGGGCAATAAGATACCTAGAACCACCACATGCAAGTACAATTCATGGTGAAGTCGAATCTACCCTAGGTCAAGGAGTGCTAGTCACTCCATGTCCACACCGAAGAGGCTACCCCTCCATTACCACTAATACAAGCAAAGAAATGCAAGACACACGAAGAACTTCATACATTGAAATAAAAATATGAAAGTGAATAAACATAAGTGCATACACAAATTACATAAACAAGAAGAGAAGAATAAGACCTAAAATATTGTAAAAGAGATAACTTACAATGATGCAATGGAAGATAGAGAAATTATAGAGAGAAGATGGGAGAGGTAGAGAGGGAGGCTCCCTCCTCTCCAAACCCTAATAAAATGTCTATTACAATATAAGAATATCCCTAAATCGTTCACCAACTTCATATATATAGTACCCAAGTCAAAAGGACTCAAATACCCTTAATTTCTATCATAAAAATGGACCAAGGCTCTGTGCACTGGTGCAAGGTTAAGCTGCACCAGTGCAAACTTGCTTTGTTAACTACAACAAGGCTCTACACTAATTGGGACACCACTGCACATGTGTGCACTAGTTGGGGATATGTGTGCACCGGTTCACAAGTGGTTAAGGTGAAGTTTTGGCTTGTGTATTGGTTGGCAATTGGTTGGGAACCACCTCAAGTGCCCAGAAGTTGATTTTATTGCTATTTCCTCATGGAACTTGAATGGTTATTTATTGTATAGACCATTTAGCTTGAGACTAAACTTCCATGACATCAAGATGAGGTCCACAAGGTGTCGGAATACGATCCACAAGACTCGGAAGTCGCTAGGGCATCCAAGTATGTCAATAGGTGGCGATATGACCTGTAATTCAACGAATCACTAGAAAACAAGATTAAAATGAATATGAGCATATAATAAGTGAATTAACAAGTAGAAAACATTATATAGGAAGTATAAAGGCACACAAAACTATAATATTGCATGCCAATCACACCCCCAACTTATCGTTTGCTAGTCCCGAGCAAACTCACTCTAGGACTCGGACCAACTAACAATAACTACGGAAAATGAAGGGATATGTCCTTTAAACTCCCGGGTGGCCCCGGTAGAACGAGTAAGGTCTCATGAGAGTTTTTGGCAATGATCACCCACAAAATGTAATGAATCGCCATCACATGGAATCCAAGATACGCAAGTCAAACTCCCAATAGAAGAAAGGAAAGTGGATCCTCAAAAATATAAGTGGGCAAACAAAGTTCAATATGCTAGCAAGGCAAAAAAATACGTCCTGGCAACCCAAAATCTAACTTGTGTGTAGGCAAGGATATTCATCGCATGTAAGACACCCCTCAAAAGTCAATCTGGACCGAGCTTCGACTTTAAATACTCACCATGTCATGCACTCAAAAATAAGACTCGAAACATGGGTGCATATACTAACTCTCGTATGTGTGGGTGGAAGATATGTATAATAAGCTAAAACATTCTACACAAATTGACATGAAAAGGAAACAGAATATGGTAGTATAATGTCATGATAGGGAAATGCTAAGCAAAGGGAATATGTCCGCAACCAATATGCACACGTAATTGTTGTACCAAAGATCAAATAGGACTTCCATCAGTGATAGCGTTAGGTAGGGGACGTGTATCGGGCAAAGGGTATAACAATGTATGCTTGAGAATATGCGATGTACAAATATTGAGGGAAAAACAATAAATGAGGCCCTCGTTAACTAAAATGCAACTCAATTTTCTTTTCTTTTCAACTATGCCAAAATCGTCATTTGTTTCTCAACCCCAATATATCCCACAAATGTAAAGACAATATGTCTTATTAATTACAAATGAATAGGTGACCCCCTACTTATTTGTTCCCAATGTTTTTGATTTTGTATGTGATTTTGTAGGGAAGGATGGGTACACCAATAATGAATACAACACAAAAATAGATAACATCTTATCTCTCAAAATACATCAACAACATGGATCAACGTATTCTCGAGGCATAAAATATAGAAATAAAGGCTTAATAAAGAAAAAGGTTCGAATGACGGCTCAAATGGGCAAGCAAGGGATAAAATGCAACAAGGAACGATTTGGCCAAAATATAAAAAATTTCCTAAAATCCTCTCCTAAGTCCAACAACAACCGTGCATGCAAACCAAAATGATGTGTCGATGAAAGTGAATTCCCAGTGCATAGTGACAAAAATAATGAGGTCAACAACGAGTAAGATTATTATTCATGACAACAAGAGTTCATGTGACACCACTCCAAAGAAAAATACGGCACTAAGCTCACTCGGGCATAAGTCTCCACTAAACAAGCCATCAAGAAAATTGAGGTGCGACTCACAAGCGACTCAATCCTAAATTTTCGTGAAGTGCAAAGGGTTAAATCAAGGTGCCAAGACAAATTATTCCCAATAAGCTAGAAAACCGAACTAAGATACCACAACAAGTCCACACAAGGATCGACACAATCCTACTCATGCAGAAGAGTAACAACTCACAACACTTCAAAAACCATGCAAAGGTGATTCACAATTTATTCTACTAACTAACGACCGGGTCTGTAACATGGACAATGCGAGATATACTTTTATCCCTGTCTCAAAGAGAGAAAAAGACAGGCAGCTATACTAGACCGACGACATAAACTTTTTAGTTTTCTTAAGACTCTAGGATAGGGCTAAAAGTGAAAAACAAAAGTAAAAAAACAAAGAAAAGACTCAAAAGACAATGTACAAGCATGGACATATGCCACTCCCCCAAACTTTAAATGAGAACGTCCTCGTGCAATGAAAACTAAACATAAGAGGGAGAGAGAAGAGTACCTCAAGGGTGGAAAATCTACCACCCCATAGCCATTACCTCAAAGTGTAGCAGACAATGCCCACAAAGTCTAGCAAAACTCAAAGAACCCTATAAAATACAATACCAACTATAACTACAAGGCAAATGGTTAGTCCAAAAATTTGCTTGCTAATAGAAGCCAAGCGTGCAATACAGATTTTTTTTTATTTTAGCATAATAAGGACAAAAGAAAGAAAAATAAAACTAAAATAAAATAAAAAGATAGCAATGCCTCAAAGACTAAGCAAGAACCGGGACGATGACCCCCCCAAATGGTGATGACATTAAGATTGCATAAGGGGCCATACCCAAGGGTGAACCATACCACCCCCAGGCAAAAATATTGAAGTTGCCCAAGCCAAACGAATAGGTACTTCGAGTATACTGGGGCTTGAAGGTGCTTCGAGAATGTGTGACAAACTATCCTACCGCCACAATCCAAAGTAGCTCTAAAGGCATTAACCACAAGAATGTGACATGGAATATGACTCTAAAAGAGTCAGTCGACACCAAGAAAATCAAATTGTTCTAAGATAGGCAATGGTGGTGGTAGGGGCTCACATGAAAGTATAGGAACACAAGAAACAATGGACACATTAGCAATTGGCAATGAATATTTCCCCCCAAAAATGGCCTCCCCAAGAGTTGGCATGGAAATAGGTGCAACAAGGGCATGCTCAAAGGATTCTTGAGGGATACAAGGCAAAGTAGGCTCAATGGGAAAAGGAGCGACAACATCAATAATATCCACACTCCTATGGTCCGCCTCCAACTCCTTGTCACTCTCCATATAATAATAATTGGAAGTATTGCTTTCAGGAATAGCGAGAGGAATGGAACTATCAAAATTAGGGAGCAACCCCATTGAGGCATGGTCCATAAGGACGGAAGGAGAAATCCTCACATCATGATTTTCTAGAAAAGCAACCACCTCGGAGGTGAGACATGTATCCTCCAAAGGTTCGGTGGGTTGGGCCAACTCAAAAGATGGGACATCAAAGTCCATGAGGTTGTCCATGTATAGGGCCCTATGTATGTTGTGGTGGCTACCTTTCCTCTCTAATCTTTCTGACGACTGGTCCTTCGGGTGATGGCCCATCGACAGCGGGTGCGGGCTGAGTGGTCGATGGTCCAGTCTGGGAGCTTGTGTGGGTTCCCTATAAGGACAAGAAAAAGGGGTCCTCTTGCTTGGCTCCTACAAAACAATAGTTAGTGCCCACCGATCGGTTGTGACCGATGGGGCCTCTGAAGCTTAAGTTAGTCCCTTTTTTGAAGAAGAAGACAAAAGATAGCTTGATTAGGCCGGAGAGCTCCCTCAGGGACCAGATCCTGTGAACAGTACAATTGAGGGGTATTTATAGGGGTAGGTTGACTTGGGGCTCAAGATTGGCATTTGAACCGTGCGTCGTGGGCTCCTTCGTGCGACGCTGGCCTTGAATGTTGCACATGATGGGCCAAATGGGCCGGTGCAGTCGGTGGGCCGGGTCGGTCGTACGGATGGGGGATTCGCAAAGCGGGTAGGCGAGGCACTCTATGCTGGGTCATTGCCGGAGGGTGACCCCTCCGCTAGATAGACGATTGACCAGGAGCCACGCCCTTGCCACTAGGATTGTACATGATGTTCTACCGATTCGTGTGGCATCTAGAGATATGGAGATGTATGTCCGGCAAGCCCCACTTTGCCTAGAGCGCTTCATCAAAAATAGTTATGATTTGCCGAAGGGGACCATCAGACATATAGTCTGATACTCCGAATATAGAGCATTTTCCAAAGGTTTGTGAAGCTGACGATTTGCAATGTCGTGGGATGCTTAGGGTCCAGAATAGTGTGCGACTCCCAATGATGAATCCAATTACTCAAGGCCAAGGTCTACCTACTACAATAGCCCCTCAATCTTTCCTAGCTTCGTTGGAAAAGATTGATTCTGGGGTGCCGGATGCTTTGCTTCGGAAGGACGGCTCTTTTTGGGCTAACACTGATACGATCTGACAGTAGCAGGAGAATAATTGAATACAGATGTCAGTGCTTCACCATGCATTGCATACCGATTCGTTAGTCAAACGACACTCATCAGTACTTGTGCAAAAATTAATTTTTTTATAGCTGTGACGCGTACCTGATCTGGGCCTATAAATAGGCTATTTGTAGTTGAACATTCGGTACTTACTTTGCGCACACGGAGCCTATGGAGAGCTTCTCATCCTTCGGCCATTGTTCAACCAGCATGGATTAGGTGATCAACCTTATCTCTTCTACTTCGAGTTCGGATTCAGATTCGTTGTTCTGGTCGAGCTCTGAAAAGCAGCCCCTGATGTCAGCTCAAGGGTGTCTTCCCCGACCAGAAACTTGGCTCCGGAAGCCCCCACTTTGAGGCAGTCCTAGGTTGACGGTTGAACCAATATTGTCCGGCATTTCTCAGATGATAGTGAACCCACATACATAGCTTTGGGGGCAACCAAATAGGGCCCTCGGAGGCTTGATCAGAGCACCAGGGGGGATCGCCCCTACCCTTATCTGGAATACTTTCATGGTGGGTTGCCTTAGATTGATGAGTTTTATTGCCGGTATGAGATTTCAACATCGGTGACCTTCGTAGAGGTAGGGTCTGAGGTTTCCTATGTGTAGGAGCAAGTGACGGTCCCCCTTATGGCGATAGCCGAAGAAGGATTGAAGATTCCCCTTTCCCCCTTTCTTCAAGAGTTCCTGTGCTCATTCAAACTTACCCCCAGTCAACTGTCGGTGAACAACTACTGGATCATTGGCTGCATCCGGGCACTGTGTGAGAGGGATGGGCTGGATTTTCATATTGCGAACCTTATAGGTTTATTTTCTCTTTCCCAGAACCGAGCATCTAGTAGGTACTTTATTACCGCCTAGAAGCTAGGCATCATCACGAGGTTTCCGAACTTCGAGCGATGGGCCAATATCTATCTTCAGCTTTATAGAGAGTACAATTTTGGTCTGGAAGAGGAGTAGCATCGGTACCCTATACCGACGATGCCGGGTAACCCAGGTTGGAGTCCTACTTTCTTTATTCAGATGTCCATGTTCTCAGATTTTTTCTAACCCTCCTTTCCTCATGCAGATGTGTCTGCAATCTCTAAGTATATAAGAAAGGGATGCCTCGGAGGCCCGAATCGAGGCACTGCTGAGGTGTGAGGGCAGGGATGCTCCCACTCTTCATGGGTATGAGCTGACATACCAGAGTTTCTTAAAAGACTGGAAGGCTAGAGGAAATAGAAAGGAGACAAAAATCCCTCGTGAGCGATCCCTGCCCAGAAGAAGCTCAGCCTTTTCCAGTACTTTGAGGGTGGGCCTTCGACGATTGGGGAATTGAGCCACCAAGGAGATGGTACGGGAAGCCTCAACCCGACCACAGTCCCGGACAGTTACTCTGACAAACGAGGTTGCCACTAGCTCTCCGATTATTCCTTCAGTAGATATGCCAGAATTATGCAAGGTGAAGAAAGAACCCCTTGACTGTGAAGAGGTGTTGGAGGGTTTTATATACACCGCCACATGGCATATGCATGCCCCTTCTATCTAATGCGGTCCCACCTGAGCCCTAGGCTCAAAACTTTCACAAGTATTCTAGGGCGCCTATTCTGATGACGGACAATGTGAATGCTGACCCAAGAGTCGCACACCCCCTCCTCCGGGCACTACAGCTACCGGCCTATATGAGGGCCAAGAGATCTATGATCATGCCATGACAAGCCTTATAAAGGTACCAGCACCTTTTTTATGAGGTTTTACTGCTGCACTTACTGATGGTAACTTTGGTTTCCGTAGGCTTGCCAGTGCTTCGTCGGGCTGTATAAGTGTACCCAATCGGTGCTCCGGAAGGCGTACAACAAGGAGTGCCAAGCTCAAAGGGCATAAATTATTTTGAGGCTATGGTGGCCCAGAAGGACCTTCTCCTCCGACAGATCGAGGAGGTGTCGATGGAGCAGAGCTAGTTAAAAGAGAGGCTCGCTGAGACTGAAGGCAACCTCTGGAAATTAGAGGAGGGTTTCGAGGAGAGACTTCAGAGGGCTGTTGCTGATGTCGATGCCAAAGTACATGCCGAAGGATATAACAATGCCGAGAAAGAGTGTCGGCGGCAAGTACACGAGCTTTACCCCAAAGCTCATGAGGTCAGCTATAAGGAAGGCTACATCACAGCATTCAAAGAGGCATGGAGACGAGCGCTCAACGCCGTAGGAGTGCCTGAGGATTCGCCCCTTCGGGCTAAGGTGCATGTACCAGAACCTGAGGTCCCTCCCTTGGTGTTGCCAAATAAGGATCCCCTTGATGGTCTATCAGAGACTCTTCTGTCGGAGCAATCATAGTACGACTCCTTTTGTTATTTTTATATGCCAAACTTTTGGCTATATTAACATGTTAATATAATTATGTTAATATGAAATCTCAGTTTCTAGAGTTACCTCTCTTCGTATGGAGTATGCTGGATAGTCATTGGTCCGAAGGAATCGTGTATAGATGATACTGCCCGTACCAGTCGGAAATTTTACCCCTCAATAGTTGATGGAAATCCGGAGGGATAAAGACTGAGGTGTCCACATATAAGAAGATGCCTCCATCAGTATTTGACATCCGTAGTGTTCCGGACTCCCTCAATGGTTGATAGAAATCTGGAGGGATAGAGATTGAGGAGTCTGCATATAAGAAGATGCATCTGTCAGTATTTGAGGTCTGCAGTGTGCCAGTCTAGAATAGATCCCTCAATAGTTGATATAAATCCAAAGGGATAGAGACTGAAGAGTCTGCATATAAGAAGATGCCTCCGTCAGTATTTGAGGTCTGGAGGATGCCGGACTAGAATAGACCCCTCAATGGTTGATAGAAATCCAGAGGGATAGAGACTGAGGAGTCCACATATAGAAAGATGTCTCTGTCAGTATTTGAGGTCCAAAGTGTGCCAGACTAGAATAGATGATGGTTGATAGAAATTTGAAGGGATAGAGTCTGAGGAGTCCGCATATAAGAAGATGGCTCCATCAGTATTTGAGGTCCGTAGTGTGCCGGACTAGAATAGATCCCTCAATGGTTGATAGAAATCCGGAGGGATAGAGACTGCGGAGTCCGTATATAAAAAGATGCTTCCCTTAGTATTTGAGGTTTGGAGTGTGCCGGACTAGAATAGATCCCTCAATGGTTGGTAGAAATCTGGAGGAATAGAGACTGAGGAGTCTGCATATAAGAAGATGCTTCTGTCAGTATTTGAGGTCCGAAGTGTGCCGGACTAGAATAGATCCCTCAATGGTTGATAGAAATCCAGAGGGATAGAGACTGAGGAGTCCACATATAAGAAGATGCCTCCGTCAGTATTTGAGGTCCGGAGTGTGCCGGACTTTGTAGGAGTGGATGGCAGGTTATAATCAACACTCGAAGTGGAGCTTGCCAGAGCCACGCCCTACTGGGAGTGATCGAACCTTTAACAGATGATCCTATAATGAGGGATAGAGGTGCCAGCCTATACAGAAGTGGACGACAGGTAATGTTCAACAATCCAAGCGGGCCTACCGGAGCCACTTCCTACCAGGAGTTACCGGACCTATAACAGATGATCCCGTAATGAGTGATGGAGGTGTCGGCCTATGTATGAGTGGATGGTAGGTAATGTTCAACGCTCCAAGCGGGCCTGCCAGAGCCACATCCTACCAGGAGTTACCATACCTATAACAGATGATCCCGTAATGAGGGGTAGAGGTGCCAGCCTCTGCAATAGTGGACGGCAGGTAATGTTCAATGCTCAAAGCGGGCCTACCGGAGCCACTTCCTACTGGGAGTTACCAGACCTATAATAGATGATCCCGTAATGAGAGATGGAGGTGCCGGCCTCTGTAGAAGTGGACGACAGGTAATGGTGAATGCTCCAAGCAGGCCTGCCGGAGCCACTTCCTACCGGGAGTTACCGAACCTATAACAGATGATCCCATAATAAGGGATGAAGGTGCTGGCCTCTGCAGGAGTGGACGACATGTAATGTTCAACGCTCCAAGTGGGCCTACCGGAGCCACTTCCTACCAGGAGTTACCAAACCTGTAACAGATGATCCTATAATGAGGGATGGAGGTGCCAACCTATGTAGGAGTGGACGACAGGTAATGTTCAATACTTCAAGCGGGCCTGCCGGAGCAACTTCCTACCGGGAGTTATTAGACCTGGCTCTTTGTATTTCTAGTAGGTGTCTCCATTTGTGCCGGAGAGGGTTTTCCTCATTCTGATCCCTTCCTTTCCTAGGGGGATGTCCCCTGATCTTGCCAAGACTTGTGAACCAGAACAAATATAGATGGCAGTAAATAACTTTGATTAATGAACCAGTAGAAAAACAAGTTATGAGTCCCTTTGGGGAATACTTGTATCCAGAGGCTTAGCCGATTGCCTACGGGATAAGCGAAATATTTTCCTATGCTCCGGCTGGTGGCCTGGGCTATCGAGCTACTTTCTGGGTCTTTTTCCTGTCAATCCATCAATCGAGATGCCCCTGATGGATCAGGAGTTCCATATAAGCCTTGAATGGTCGGTATACGCCAGTGTAGTGCCCCTTCTCCTTGTGATAGGTGCAACATGCTCACCCAGTATAGTTGGCCTCGGTTCCCATTTTCTGATCCGGATGCCTATAGAAGGGCAGATTTCAGACTTGCTTGAGAATCATATAAGATGGCTCAGAGAAGATAGTCACGTCGGTCACATAGTCCTCTGGTTTTGGCCTTCGGACCTCTCTGGTTTTCACAACATTGATTTACCGACGGGGAGCAGGTCCGGGGGACTGAAGCGAAAGGCCAAATGATCGTTGGACTGTGCAATCAGCTAGGAGATCTTTCAGTTGACAGAATTTGTCCACCCTCTACATGAAATCTTCCATATCCTCTGGAGGGTTGATCATAAGCTCCTGGAAGATAAGGCTATCGGTTTCAAGATCCATCTTGAAAGAGGTGGACGTGATCCCCTGGTCGCAATCCTGAATTTCGTTGTAAAGTTCCCAGTACCGGTCGGCATACTACCAGAGGGATTCTCCCTGGCACTTCCGAAGACTAATTAGTGCACCTACGTCCTTTGTCTGAGTAGTGCTCATGGTGAAGCGAGCAAAGAATGCCCGCTCAATATCCCTGAAGATTTGGTTGGATCTTCTTGGGAGTTTGTTGAACCACACGGAGCCTTGGGTTCCTAGGCTTGTGGGGAAGACTTTTCACATGATGGCTTCATCGGTCGTGTAGAGGGACCTAACCCGTCGAAAATAGATAAGATGCATATAAGCATCAGTTCTGGGATCATACCTAGAAAATTTGGGTAGATTGAACCTAGTTGGGATAGTTGAGGACTCGATTGTCCGAGAATAGGGAGTGGCACTGAGCTTCCCAAGCCTTGCATCCATATTCGGAGGGCACTTGCCGGTGGGTTCTTCAGAGTCTGACTCCTTCTATGCTGGCGACGCTCAGTTCTGTCATCTTTGCAGGGTGAGAAGGAGGTGTGGTGTTGGTGCATGTGCCAATGGCTCCTCTCTGGACTCTGAGGGTCTTGGTAATACTGCTTCAGTCGGACAGGGATGAAGACCATGTGGTCGTATACATACAATGTCCCATCTGATGCTGCTAAGGACTGAGCGCTTGGAGTGGTCTCACCGTTCCCTTATAGCTCGTCTTCCTCGTGCCCTCTGACTGACTGTCCCAGAGGATTTGCTCTAATATTTTCCTTTCCAGGTCTATGTCGACTCTTCTCCCTGGACTTTGATGTTGCAGAGGATAT
Source organism: Monotropa hypopitys (assembly GCA_002855965.1). Classification (NCBI taxonomy): domain Eukaryota; kingdom Viridiplantae; phylum Streptophyta; class Magnoliopsida; order Ericales; family Ericaceae; genus Monotropa; species Monotropa hypopitys. Next base: position 665 of record NMUG010006177.1, on the reverse strand, counting down.
TCGTGGGGTCGGGTGGCCGAGCTTGGCAACCTTCTCTTTTAAGAGGGCTATCTCTGTGTTCTTTTCCCTCATTATTCTGTCCATAGCAGTCGTCATATCAGAGCTGGACTCGGCCAAGGCATGGCCGATGGGTGGGTCAAGTATTCCCACGGATAGGCGAGGGATCGTTTGTGAGACCCGTTTCATAATGAAAAATTATGAATAATAAATAATTGGGTATTTAGATAATTAAAAATATTATTTAAGGTGTTTAAATTAATAAAAATAAGTTTTGGAGAGTTTAGGAAGAAATTAGAAAATATAAGGGTTAAAGAAAAAGAAATTCGAAATTTGGGGTTTTTGACCAAGATACCGGTATCTTGAAAGCTCAAGATACCGATATCTTAAACATTGGGAAAAGTTGTGCTAAACGTGACAATGTCGGAGAATGCAAGGAAGTACGTATAAGGGCTGATATAATCAATGTTCTGCATGTAATGAGCTGTAAGCAAAGGTTTAACATGTGTCATTTTCATTCAAATCAAGGGATTGCCATTTTACATCTATATAAACACAACAAATCATATCAGTTTGAAAATTTTACAAAACCATCTATTCATCAAAAATTCGATTTTGAGAGAGGAGAGGGGGAGCTTGGGAGAAAAAAGGAGGTGTTAGAATCAAAC
>NMUG010006176.1:0-12732 GCA_002855965.1 Monotropa hypopitys | reverse complement strand
ATATTTATAAAATGATTTTAGAATTCCTTGATTTATGGCTTAAATATTTAAATCTTTATTTAAATCAAGGAATTGTGCTTATGAGCTAAATTTCCACATCATTTAAGTCCAATAGATTGTTTCGTGGTTTAAATCTCTCTAAGCTCTTTTAGGACTATTTGAATTTTATTATTAAACTTCATAAAGATTTCTAATATAAGTTTCTTATATGATTTACAAGTTTATATATCCTCTTAAAAGAAACGTATATAAAATATATAAATCTTGAATAAAATGTTTTTAGTGACTTTCATTAGTCTCAATGGGCTTGCCTTTTCATTTTTCTCAAAAATTGCCTAACTGGTATACAAACCGACATACCGCCCGGTATGCCGGCCGGCATACCGGTGTCATACCGGATTTTGTCAAAAATGACCAGTAGGTTGGCCAATTCTAGAGTTTCAAATTTTAGCCTAACCGGTATACCGGCCGGCATACCGGTCGCCTACCGGCCTTTGTTATTTGGTGGAGCGTGACTCTTCGTTGGGTTCTTTTTGGATTGTGGCGTCAATCCTCTATCTCCTTACTCCGGTAAATTTCGAGGACGAAATTTTTGTAAGGAGGGTAGTTTGTCACACTCCGTAAATTTTAATGCGACTTATACCCGTTTTTGAAATTGTATCGTTTAGAGTTTCGGCTAAAATAGGTCCTTGGGTAGAAAACATATCCGTTTTATCGTATCGAGTGTGAAAATATCATTTGGGAATCCCGTTGAATCTATTTGCATCGCTTGGTTTGGGTTCGGGACACGTTAGGGTGGTTTGGAACCCCCTTTCTGTCATTTTTGCACTTTAGGTGCAGGCTACATCGGTGCAGCCATGAGGTGCATCGGTGCAGGGAGGCCATCAAGCCTTGCATCGATGCAGAACCAATGCATATAAGCTCTGGTCCCTTGAAGCCCCAGTTGCATCAGTGCAACTTTGTGTTGCATTGGTGTAGGTCCCTTTGCATTGGTGCAGCAAATGCTTACACTGGTACATGTCTGTTGTTTGGCCTAGTTTGGGAGAGGTTGCACCAATGAAAGTTTTAGGTGCACCGGTTCAACTGCTGTTCGGACAGCATCATTAATGGCAAAAATGTCATTTTGACTAGGGGTCCTATATTGTGAGGCCTCGACCCGAATAATTAAGTTATTTTATTTCTAATGGTTTTATTTAAATTTATTAAGGCTAAATAGAAATAATAAAAATAAGGTTTGAGTTTGATAAAAATAAATAAAGGTTAAGTTAGGCTAAGAGCCCAAGAGAATGATGAAGAAGAGTTAAAAGAACCAAAGGTGTTAGAAAAGCCCAAAAAGAAACCCAGCCCAAAGCTGTCCGAACCCTCCAGGCCGGACCAGTCCAGGTCAGCCCAGTCGACCAGCCCAGTCCGGTCCCATGTTGCAAACCGGCTGCGCGAAAGTTCTGCCAGACGCCAAGGTCACGTCCCATCCGGACTGACCCGCCGCCTGGCATGGATGGGACAATACGGTTGCTGGTTGCAGACTATCAGGTCAGGTGCTCAGGCCTGACTTCGATGGGACAACACCCTGCCCAGTTCGGCAGGATTAAGGAAATGTCAAATCCCCATTAAATGATCCCAACTACCCCCAGATCCTCTGAACCCCTATATAAGCATTACATCCTCCAAGCATTGAAGTCTCACACCAGAAATTCCTCCAACCACTTATTCTAGAGAGAGAAAGAGCTATCCCTCGAGCACTTTGCTCTTCGGCACATCTGTTCGGCCAAGCCCTTGTCCGACCAGCCCCTACTCCAACACTTGTCCAAAAAGCCTCCGGATCATTTTACTCCACTGACCGGACCAGTACTCATGGACAACCCTCAGCTCGGCAAGACCCTTTGCCAGACCAGGAGCCACTCAGGTATATTCTATGTCCTTCGGTTCATTTATTTGTCCTTATGTTCTGTTTGACAAGTTCATTTAAGGACTTGGTCGCGCTCTAATCAGTTCGGCAGACCATCCTTGGCTCTACCGGAGCATTTTACCTTAGCATTCAGTTCGTCACTAAGCCAAATAGGTCTGGTTTCCCTTTGGACTCTCCGTCTAATCTTACTTCAGCTCGGCATACTTGCCCGGACCACTACACTACTTTAATTGTTCCTTTTCTAGCACTACCGACCTCCCATATGCCGAAGCACTACTGCTCGGTAAAATGGACAAACCACCATTTCATATGCTCACTCGTTTTAGTTCGGCCATGCACCTTATTGTTCGGCCAATCAGTACCTTGAGTTTGTAACTCCCTTGTCAACCTTTTTGATCAGTCAGAATACCCATGAGCATTGTTCCCGAGCTGCCAATGTTAGGCAAAAGCCTTGATGGCTGCTCGACAGAACGGTAATCTGAGACCTAGTCATCTTTGCTCGACTGAGTCTCGTTTTGGTCGGCAAACATCCCAGAAACCAACAATCTAGTCTTGTAACCCATTCCGACCTATCGTTAGCCCGAATCACTTGATTTCCGCACTACCTCAGCGCGACAGCCCTTCCGACTGTTCGGCAGACTCTCTGCTCGGCCAGCTCTTTGCTCGGCAGGAGTCTTTTAGCTCGGCAAAGGTTTAGCCCAGCACTCTGCCAGCTCGGCAGCGCTCTGCTCGTCCAGCTTTTAGCCCGACAGAATCTTCAGACCAGCAGCCCTTTGTTCGGTTGTTCGGTAATCAAAACCTTAGCTCGGCAAAAGGACCCTTCGGTTCAGAATGATCCCGAGAAAACCATTAAGTAGATTCCCGAACCAAACCAGTCGGCCACTACCCTTTGACAAAAGGCCTTTGGCCAGGAGCTCGGCTAGCCGGACAGTGGCAGTTCGGCCAGGTCTGGTCCGACAGCCCAGCTCGGAAGATCAGTAGCAATTAATAACTAAGCTTAGAAATAATATTTTAAAGTTATCCTTGGCAGATTTGAGGATTTGAAGTTAGTGGAAGTATCATTCCCAAGATAAAGGTGAATCACTATACACTTTGTTTACTCGTACAGCTTTTTAAACATGCTAATCATTTGAAAATGTATGATTTATGCTATTAAGCATTTACTCTACTATGTTGACTCTTCACAAAAAGGAAAATAGCATGTACTCTTCTTTTATTACCATGGATTGGCAAACAGGAAAGATGTTTTATGATTGAAATGTATGAACGGTGACACGGTAGCTCGCCGCCGGGGGCGGAGTCAGAAACTGGCGAGGAGGAGGAAATAAGGGATCAATAGTCAGATTGATCACAGTGATATCACGACTCTGCATTTATGCTATCTGGGGTAGCGCCCCAGGGATTACTGGTACCGTGAATAGCAACATGATAAAATCATGTCAGAATATCGAAATGAAAACGGAAATAAACATGCAAACAAAAGTAAGCTATGTGCTGAAGTACATTGAGAAGGCCATAGGCTTGACTTGGCAAATCACATACAGATACAGGTTTTTGGGGCTAATAAGCCTTCTCATATTATGTTCAAAAGGAAGGAAAGATGGTTTTGATAACATATTGTTATCCATGGAAACTTGTAGCCTTGATATATTGTGATTCACTCTAGCTTTTAGCTTATGCGTTTTCTAAAACTCTTTTCAGGTATCGAGAAAGAATAGCTTGGAGCTTAGCTTTTTATTGCACCCCCTTTTTTTATTATATCTCTTTGATGTATCTCTCCGTTTGATGTAGAGGCAGTTTATAAACCTCCTTTTATTGTATCAGTTCAGAATCATTAATGAAATCACGCACACTGGGTATTATTCAGCGCTTCCGCTTTATTATTGTTATGAAATCCCTAAACTCATTGATAGTAGGCCTTTGCGAGCTTGCTCGTTGGCCGGTCATGGACCCTTTTAGGATTGGGTCGTGACATCTATATTCAACCCTTGATCGATTTAGGGCATTCTTTGCCCATTTTCTGTAGAACTCTCCCTGTCTCTACCTCCCTCTTCTCTCCCTCTCCCTTCTCTCTTGATTGTGGAAGGATCCTTGGAGAATCGGAGCTCGACTCCTTGGTTAATGTCGGTAAGCACGTCGAGAGCTTCGTGTTGACGGTAGTGGTTCACGTGTATGTGGTAAGTCTCTCTCCTCTCTCAAACCCTAGCTCCTACAATTACTCCCTTCCGTTGTTTGATAATGGTTGTGTTTCGTAGGGTGCGACGAGAGCTTCGTAGCGGCGTATTCGGATCGTTGCGGCGCGGTGGACTTTTTCAGCGACATTTCGGTGGGTAACTCCTAACTCCTACCTAGTGTGCGTGGTGTGCGTATTTCTATTCCTTGTTTCATTGTTTATCGATCGTTGATTCCTTACGTGAAATTGTGTCATTTTCATTCGATTCGTTGGCATCGGGGCATAGTCGTATCGTTGTCATTAGGCTCGTTGGCGTTGCGTTACTTTATAGTGATTGTGTTGATCTTGGAGTGGTGTAAGGGTGGATAGAATGACTTGTGTATTGAGGATTACCCTTAGACTTGTATAGACACCAAGTGTTCGATAAATTGCCCGAGTGGGCCTTGAGGTGGACTTTGGGTGTTACGACCATGCCAAACTATAGTAACGAATATTTAGGATCATGTCTCACTTATTTGGGTCCTTACGGTATTGCGAGAGTGTAAGTTGTGACGGATTGGGGATTTTTTCCTTGGTGTCAATTTAGGTGAACCTTCTACCTAGTTGGGTTTGATCATGGAAATTCTCTGGGGTAAGTGGGTGTTGTGGCTTCCTTGAGTACTAGTAACGCTGTGGTGTGGTTGGTACGTATCCCCTTGGTGTTGTGACCATGGGAAGTTGGAAATTGGTGTTGGATCTTACTCTTGAGGGGATCGTGGAAATGTGAGAAGTTGATGATTTGACTTGCTACGTAATGTACCCAATGAACATAATGAGCTTCCAATACGAGGGATGGATCCTACGAGGACCATCCTAGTTAAATCCTTAATCGTTCACTTAAACTCATCAGTGGAATAAAGAAGTGTAATGTGGTGTTGACTTGGATGATTCTTGCCCAAGTCCTTTTGTCGTGTTAAGTGGAAGATACGCGTTCCTGAAGTCGCGGAATCACTAGATGTCAATGACGGGTGATGATCTAGGAATAATATCCTTTGGCCATAGGTGGGAGATACGAGTTCCCGAAAGTCTCGGAATGACTGGATACGCTGGCAGGCAGTATCCTGGAAAACTTTAACACATGTGTTTTGCTCGCCCTTGTTTAGGGGAGATTGTCTACTCGCTTGTTCAGGAGTAGGCCAGAAATGAATAATGCACTTTATTCGCCCTTGTCTAGGGGAGATTGGTGGCTCACTTGTTCAGGAGTTGACCGGGAATAAATATTGGAATAAAATCATACAACTTGTGATGGAACAACTTTGCCCCTTGGGTGATCCAAGGTGGGGAAATGAAATGAAATGTTCAACTCCAATATTCAATATCAAATACAATCATGTGAATCCAAAACCTTACCAATGAACATGAGGGTAATGTGGTGACAAGGAGAATTTGGGTGTTGGAATCCTTACGAGTGAATTGTGGGTGTTGATCGTGTCTTGACTGTGGTTTGGGTTGAGAGTAGTTGCGATTGAGTAACGAGGTTTGTGTATCCCGTAGTAGAGTTCTCTAGTGATGGTGTTTACGTTGGGGACGTCGATTGTGTTTTGAGTGACACTCTACCTGTTTGACCTCGGAGATACTCTTAGTCTCACGTCACTTGGGTGTGTTTGTACGTGTGTTGTACCTTTCCTTTGACTCTACTTACCTTTAGTTTGTGACCGTTAGATTCGCATGCGGTCATGCATGCTTTGTAGTCGTTAGTTGTTACCTCACTAAGCCGTGTTTTGCTCAAACCCTCTTCCCTTTATATTTTCTAGGATTGTATTGCAGGGTTTCTCTTGCAGTGAGATTTGGAGCGTGTGCTAGCAGCTGGTTCCCTTTGGAGCTGCGGCCTTGGTTCTCTTTTGTACCTTGTACTCTCCTTTACAGTTTGTAGTGAGTAGTAGCTGTTGTATTTTCTTTCCCTGTACTCTTTCAGTTTTTTATATTGTATTAAGATTAATGTAATGAGAATTTCTACTGCAATGCATCTGTATAGTAACCGTTAACTCCCCAATGTTTGTGTTTACTTTATTTCAAAAAAAATATGTTGGAAATGTTTTGCTTAAAAACATGGGGTGTTACAGTTGGTATCAGAGCTTTTGGTTTGAATACCTTCGGACCGTGGGGAGACACCTAGTCTCCATGGGTTCCTAGGGTCATTACGATTGATATGATTATTCTCGTGTGCCTTGGAGCATCGTGTACCTTGGGTTTGTTTCCTTAGAGTCGCTTGTATCGTTTCGACTCCTCCTTGGATTGTTGAGTTTCCTTGAATCGTTGGGAGATGAGTGTTATTCCTCCCCGTGAAGCTAGGGATGTGTTAGTTGTTGCGTGCTTGGGTACCTAGCTTTCTTGAAATCATGGTGTTGCTTCCGCTGTCCCGTTGAGTTTTGGGACTCCCTCTTTGTGGATGTGTAGTGGAAATTTTGATTTTGGAAGGATAAGGTTTTTGAGGCTTGTTGGTTTTCCCATTTTGAGGCATAAGTTGGTTTCGTCGTGTGGTTGTGTGATATGTTAAGGCTTTCGTTTATGCATCTGCGGATAAGATGAGGTTTGTTCTTCCTATTCCTCTTACGACTTAGCTTTTGTGCTTCCTATTTCTCGTGCGATTTGTTGTTGGTGACCATTTTGGGTCCTTTGCCTCTTTGGAAATTTGCACGTTCTATGTGTTGTATCCCTTCTTTTCTATTGCAATGCGAATATTCATGTGTAATGAGGTTGAATGTCTTGGACTATTCTTTGTGCCAGTGTTACAATGGCTCCTAGACGTGCGGCAAATTGGAATCGTCGTGGTATTCATACTCCTGGAGTTGTTCTTGGAGATAGAGTTCAGTTGCAGTTTGATCAATTGGCTGAGAGATTGGCAACAGCCATTGTTGCGTATGGTCGCGAATCGGGTTTGTTGTTGGGTAACGAGAGAAATCGATCTTCGCAGATGGTTAGAGATTTTCTTCGCTTTAATCCTCCTCAGTTCAATGGTTCCGGAGATCCTTTGGAGGCAAACCATTGGCCCATCGAGATTCGCAAAGTTCTAGATGCGTTGGAAATCACCGAAGACTTCGTTCGAGTGTCCTTAGCGTCTTTTCAATTGATCGGTGAAGCAGGCGTGTGGTGGGATTCACTGACGCAAAGTGATCGAGTACCGAGTTCCTCTTCTCTAAAAGCTATGTCTTGGGTTCAGTTTGAAGCTGTGTTCGATGCTTAGTATTTTCCTGATTCGCGTCGTGAGGCAATGGGTCTACAGTTCGAGCGGTTGACGCAAGGTGACATGACGGTCACTCAGTATGCCTCTAAGTTCCATTCCTTGTCGTGCTTCGCATTGGAGTTGGTTCGATCAGAAATTCACAAGTGTAGAAGATTCGAAAGAGGTTTGCATCCCTCGATCCAGTCGTTTGTTGTGGGTCAGCATATTCAGAGCTATTCATCTTTGCTGGAGAGTGCCAGGGCAGTGGAGTTGTGCCTTAGTCAATTGAAGATGACTTCTAGAGTTGAGTCTCCTCCTCGTGTTGCTTACAAGAGCTCGGATTCGTCCGGAAACTTTGGTAAGAAGCGGGACCATAGCCAAGTGGAGTCATCGTGCAATCGTCGAAGTGGCAGTTCGTCTTCTTAGTCGCGCAAGCCGGGAGTTGCTTCTGTCTGCCATATTGTGTGTCATAAATGTCGTCAGCCAGGTCATTTCCGTTCGCAGTGCACCGTATCGGTTCCTCCTTCGAAGTCTTGTTTCGTGTTCGGTGAAGTTGGTCATGTGGCTAGAGTTTGTCCCAAGCAATGAGAAATCAAGGTTGAAGAAATTGTCGGAATCATGTGTTTGTTTTTTAGTCAAGTTTTGCTTCCGTGTTGGACTTGTTGAAGTCCATGTTCTCGTTGTTTTGTTGAGATTTCACTTTTGAATTGTTTCTTGTGCATCGTTTCTTTGGGATTGTATTGACAACTATGTTGAATTGTGATTTTGCGTTACTCCTTATTTGGATCATGAGGTTATCTTATGATCTTTCTTAGAGCTCATCTTCGTCAAGTTTCTCATTTGCAATTGAAGTTACTGAATTTCATAGTTGTGTTGATTGATAACGTCCTACTTGAGATTTGTTCCTTCTATTGGACGTCATTGGAATCGTGTTGCACAATCATGTCTGGTTGAATCGGTTAAGCCTTCTCACTTGAAACTTCAAATTTTATCATTGGAACCTTATATTTTTTTGTGGTGGCAAAAAAAAATTTCGTTTCGTTGTGGGATGCTCCTCTTGTTGGGTGTTCTGAAATCGTGGTAAGGAGTTTTGTCTTCTTTTCTTGTTGTCGCATCTACCCATTGTATTCGTACCAAATTATTCGTGTTTGTTTGTGAAAGAATATTGAATCTTCAAGGCGGCGAAATTAGTAAAACGTGGGAAAATGGGTATGATTGCATATCGACTTTTAGACTTGGTGTGAGTTTGTGCTAAGTCGTGTTGTTTGGACTTAACACATACATAATTGGTGTCGTGTGTGTGAGTTTTCTTTGATTGTGTGATGTAGGTTTGACGTGTGTGCATTGAATTGAGAAACGCTACCGTCCGGGACATCTCAGGATGATTACCAATGTCATACTGTCACCGCACCAGGGCGTGTGTGTACCTTGTTGAGTATCTAGACATTTTAATGCATACGGGGTTTGGGTCGGTTGTGAGTGACTTTAGGATTACGGCTCGTCACATCGGCATATCCTTGGCCTGTTCGGGGCAGAACGGCGTACTCTTTGCGTGTTGGTGCATCTTCGCGATGCGGGTATCCTTGTTCGGTGGCTTTTGGCGATTGATTTTTGCGTGTTTGTGGCATAAACCTGGTGGAGTTCATGTACGAATCTCGTTAGAGTTGTTCTTTTGCAGACTTTCGGTGCTTAAGCGTGATTCTTTGTTGGTCATCTATCGATTGCAGATTGTGTCAAGAGAGCGTTTTGATCTTTTGGGAAGTGTATCGTGTGTGGTTCCTTGTTGTGAAGTGGTTTCGGTCGCAGTGGAAGCGTGATTCTTCGTTGGGTTCTTTTTGGATTGTGGTGTCAATCCTCTATCTCCTTACTCCGGTAAATTTCGAGGACGAAATTTTTGTAAAGAGGGTAGTTTGTCACACTCTATAAATTTTAATGCGACTTATACCCGTTTTAGAAATTGCATCGTTTAGAGTTTCGGCTAAAATAGGTCCTTGGGTAGAAAACATATCCGTTTTATCGTATCGAGTGTGAAAATATAGTTTGGGAATTCCGTTGAACCTATTTGCATCGCTTGGTTTGGGTTCGGGACACGTTAGGGTGGTTTGGAACCCCCTTTCTGTCAAATTTGCACTTCTGGTGCAGACTGCATCGGTGCAGCCATGAGGTGCATCGGTGCAGGGAGGCCATCAAGCCTTGCATCGATGCAGAACCAATGCGTAGAAGCTCTGGTCCCTTGAAGCCCCAGTTGCATTGGTGCAACTTTGTGTTGCAACGGTGCAGGTCCCTTTGCATCGGTGCACAACCGATGCAAGATCCCCCTGAGCTGTTTTGGATAAGGGTTGCATCGGTGCAACAAATGCTTGCACTGGTGCAGGTCTGTCGTTTGGCCTAGTTTGGGAGAGGTTGCACCGATGCAGGTTTTAGGTGCACCGGTGCAACTGCTGTTCGAACAGCATCATTAAGGGCAAAAATGTCATTTTTCCTAGAGGTCCTATATATTCAACCCTTGATCGATTTAGGGCATTCTTTGCCCATTTTCTGCAGAACTCTCCCTCTCTCTCCCTCCCTTTTCTCTCCCTCTCCCTTCTCTCTTGATTGTGGAAGGATCCTTGGAGAATCGGAGCTCGGCTCCTTGGTTAATGTCGGTAAGCCCATCGAGAGCTTAATGTTGACGGTAGTGGTTCGCATGTACGCGGTAAGTCTCTCTCCTCTCTCAAACCCTAGCTCCTACAATTACTCCCTTCCATCATTTGATAGTGGTTGTGTTTAGTAGGGTGCGACAAGAGCTTCGTAGCGACGTATTCGGATCGTTGCGGCGTGGTGGACTTTTCCGGCGACATTCCGGTGGGTAACTCCTAACTCCTACCTAGTGTGCGTGGGTGTGCGTATTTCTACTCCTTGTTTCATTGTTTATCGATCGTTGATTCCTTATGCGAAATTGTGTCATTGTCGTTTGATTCGTTGGCATCGGGGCGTAGTCATATCGTTGTCATTCAGATCGTTGGCGTCACATTACTTTATAGTGATTGTGTTGATCTTGGAGTGGTGTAAGGATGGATAGAATGACTTGTGTATTGAGGATTACCCTTAGACTTGTATAGACGCCAAGTGTTCAATAAATTGCCCGAGTGGGCCTTGAGGTGGACTTTGGGTGTGTCGACCATGCCAAACGATAGTAACGAATATTTAGGATCATGTCTCACTTATTTGGGTCCTTACGGTATTGCGAGAGTCTAAGTTGTGACGGATTGGGGATTTTTCCCCTTGGTGTCAATTAAGGTGAACCTTCTACCTAGTTTGTTTTGATCATGGAAATTCTTTGGGGTAAGTGGGTGTTGTGGCTTCCTTGGGTACTAGTAACGATGTGGTGTGGTTGGTACGTATCCCCTTGGTGTTGTGACCATGGGAAGTTGCAAATTGGTGATGGACCTTACTCTCGAGGGGATCGTGGAAACGCTAGAAGTTGATGAATTGACTTGCTACGTAATGTACCCAATGAACATAATGAACTCCCAATACGAGGGATGGATCCTACGAGGACCACCCTCAGCAAATCCTCAATCGTTCACTTAAACTCATCAGTGGAATAAAGAAGTGTAATGTGGTATTGACTTGGATGATTGTTGACCAAGTCCTTTTGTCGTGTTAAGTGGGAGATACGCGTTTCCGAAGTCGCGGAATCACTAGATGTCATTGACGGGTGATGATCTAGAAATAAGATCCTTTGTCCATAGGTGGGAGATACGAGTTCCCGAAAGTCTCAGAATGACTGGATACGCTGGCAGGCGGGGATCCTGGAAAACCTTAACACATGTGGTTTGCTCGCCCTTGTTTAGGGGAGATTGGCTACTCGCTTGTTCAGGAGTAGGGCGGAAATAAATAATGCACTTTACTCGCCCTTGTCTAGGGGAAATTGGTGGCTCGCTTATTCAGGAGTCGACCGAGAATGAATATTGGAATAAAATCATAAAGCTTGTGATGGAACAACTTTGCCCCTTGGGTGAGACAAGGTGGGGAAATGAAATGAAATGTGCATCTCCAATATTCAATATCAAATACAATCATGTGAATCCAAAACCTTACCAATGAACATGAGGGTAATATGGTGACAAGGAGAATTTGGGTGTTGGATTCCTTACGAGTGAATTATGGGTGTTGATCGTGTATTGACCGTGGTTTGGGTTAAGAGTAGTTGCGATTGAGTAACGAGGTTTGTGTATCCCGTAGTAGAATTCTTTAGTGATGGTGTTTATGCTAGGGACGTCGATTGTGATTTGGGTGACACTCTACTTGTTTGATTTCGGAGATACTCTTAGTCTCACGTCACTTGGGTATATGTGTGTGTGTATGTGTATTGTACCTTTCCTTTAACTCTACTTACCTTTGGTTTGTGACCCTTAGGTTCGCATGCGCTCATGCATACTTTGTAGTCGTTAGTTGTTACCTCACTGAGCCGTGTTTTACTCAGACCCTCTTTCCTTTCTCTTTTCCAGGTTTGTATTGCAGTGTTTCTCTTGCAGGGAGATTTGGAGCGTGTGCTAGCAGCTGGTTCCCTCTAGAGCTGTGGCCTTGGTTCTCTTTTGTACCTTGTACTCTTCTTTACAGTTTGTAGTGAGTAGTAGCTATTGTACTTTCTTTCCCTGTACTCTTTCAGTTTTCCATATTGTATCAAGATTAATGTAATGAGAATTTCTACTGCAATGCATTTGTATAGTAACCGTTAACTCCACAATGTTTGTGTTACTTTATTTCAAAAAAAAAAATATGTTGGAAATATTTTGCTTAAAAATATGGGGTGTTACAACTATAGTTCCCAATCTCTTTACATAGTCATCCTTAGTGAGGTATAAAATATCAATGAATCTAATAAAATCTATCTCAATCTCAAATTTCGTCTCAATCAAACATAGCCAATGGTCATTACATCCGCTTATCATACGTTGTGACAGTACTGTAATCCTGAAAAATATTCTCGATACAACAAATAACGATTTCATGGGCTGCTCGTAGTTCTCCTAGCAATAAGGAAAGTAACAACGACTGAGACTCCAACCCTGAGAACCACTAGGACTAGCCTGAGTCTGCTGGGACTCTAACCCAGAATTTACCGGAACTTTAACCCGGACTTCAGGTTTGTGCTCTCTCCGCACAAACAATCCCTTAGTAACTCGATACTAAGGCAAAGCTATCAATAATTGATCAGAAATCTCCATTTATTAATTATAAAATTCTCTTTCCCCTTCTTTAATTTCTAAAATAATTCAAAACTCATTTTCTTGATTTTTTCCTCAAAAAATCCTTTTCTTTGTCAAATAATAAAGTTCTATCTTTTATAAGTGATAGATCTCATTTCATTTTTATTTATAAAGTTCATTCTCTTTTTCTCAATTATCTTTTATAAAATCATTTCTCTTTGTTCTTTTCTTCAAATCTCTTTTATTCTTTTTAATT
>NMUG010006175.1:0-12732 GCA_002855965.1 Monotropa hypopitys | reverse complement strand
TGATCTTTAGGGACTCCGGAATTCATGCCATCTTGTGGATTACGGTTATACGGGATGTGCTTGATCTTTAGGGATCCCGCGGTATATGAAGAAGAGAATAAAATATTTATGGGATATACTTGTAATGAAATCCCCTCATTTATGACACTTGAAACTATTGGAACAAAGGGGTTTGATAAAAATGCACTATTCGGATACTTGACTTTAGTGTCCTCGGTTAGTATCCTCAATTGTATGTTGGCTTGTGGAGTCAACTTGTAGAGGTCGGATCATTACTTTGCATCGTCTCATGCATGTTGTTTTCATTTTTCTGGACAGACACACACTCGTTCACACTAGCGTAGGACATGCTTGTTGATAGATATTTCCATACTTTAGCGTGACACGCTCTTTTTTAAAGGTTCTGCAGGTAAGAAACCAATGGTGGAGGACCTTGAAGCTCCTTGAGTTTTTAGAAAGTTTCAACATCTTTTGGACCTCATGTACTGTTAAATTAAAATACCCGGTTTGTGTGTTGTTTGACCTTGTGGCATGTAATAACTAAACTTCGTTTTACCTTTTCTTCTACCTATTCTATGGTTTGATATTTCCGCATTCACTCACGGATTTTCGGTAAACTTGTAATGGGATGTGGTTGGTTTGTAGACTTTTGTTTAATGATAGTGATCCATGCTTGTGTCCCCATTTGTAAACAAATAGTATTTTAATGTTATTCAAAAAAAAGGTTTGAAAATCCGGGGCGTGACAGATGTGCCAGGCCTTGCTGGGCTTGCTAGATGCGTTCTCACAGAAGGACCGACAGTAGTTAGCATCTTGATATTCTACGTTTCTATTTCTGTTATAGAATATCAACGTATTGCTTCTGATGTATGAATATATTTCCGTTATCTGCAATCTTTATCAAATAAATAAATATATCCTGAACACGTATGCTTCTCTGATAATAGAGATTGATACTCAATTGAAGTTGATCAATCTGAATAAATTTTTATATGTGATGTCCGATCGATTAAATCGACGATGGAGGACCTAAGTTCATCCTTTATTTTGAAAGCGATTTTGTAATTTTTAACATATGAAGCGACGGACTGCTAAGACGAATCGGACTAAATCCTTAAAGAGTTGTTCCTTCGGAAAGTCGATTGTTTTGCCAATGTCGTTTCTGACTCTGATGCTGTTCTGATGAGCTTCGTTGTATCACCTGACTCCAGAGAGTGGCTCCGCGTGTGCATTTTTGGTTGGCTTTTTCTTTATCTATTTTTGCCGTAACACCCCCTTGGGATTGATAATTATGCCGGATGCCTTTCGTTTTTGTTCCGATTTTGCTAGGGTCCCCTCCCGGGTTTTGGACCGTACTGGATTGATCCATTTTTGCTATAGTCCCCTCTCGGGTTTTGACTACACCGGATTTGTATCCCCTTTGTCTTGCCATGATTCCCTTTCAAGTTTTAACCATGCGGGATTTTCCGATCTTTCCATAGTTTTCCTTCTTAGGTTTTAACTATGCCGGATAATGACTTCCTTTTTTAGAAAATGACTCAGGTTCTAACTTTGACAAGGCATAAACTTCTTGACTAAGGTCCGATGACTTTGAGTGAGTGTGAGCACTTCCATTATGAGGAGAGGCTGAAGAGTTCAGAGAGAAATAGACAGAGATCTTTTGTAGAATCTCCCCTTTTTGTTTATGTAAAGGGGGTGGCAATTTTTTTGGATCATCGTATACTCATGATGATAACATATATATTTTTGAATCGCTCTTGTTAGAAAAAAGGAGAAAAAGAAAATTGTATTGAAGCCTCGAAAGAGAGAGTGGGTGTGCTACTACACTCAAATTTCACCAGATCAATTGTCAAGAAGATGGTGTTTTAATCGGAGTCAGAACTTAATCATTGCATTTGAAACAGATATTACTAATTAGACATAGTAAAGTTTCAACATGTCAGAGTTAAGAGAAAGGGGGAACTTGGGTCTATCCATATCTGCTAGGATGACGGCTCCGCCTGACAGTATTTTGGATACGACGCAAATTTCTTGGTGATCGGGAAAGAACTTCTATTTGGCTTCTTCTTGTATGGGGGGGGAATTTGCTTCAGGCCCAAATCGTCTTGCCGGAAGATTTTCGGCCATGTATATTTGCTGAAATTTTCAGAGGCTCTTCGTTGGTAGTACTGAGAATGGAAAACTGCGGTTAGTCTTTTCTCGTCTAGCTTAGTTATCGGGCCATTGAAGTGACGGGATTTGTGTTTTCTTGGTAGCTGGAAACTGGGGAATACTGCATTGCCCCAATATGGGTCTGTATAAATGTTCGATAGCCACTTTGACGGCTCAGAGGTGTAGATGAGAAAAGTCTCTTTGGTCTTGATGCCTCTTGTGTTTGACTATTGGTGTGGCTTCTGCTCAGATCCTAATCCGATTCGTTTTCGAAGTCTTACTCTCAATATGTTAAAATTTGTTTGATCTCTTTTAAATGTAAAAGGATGAACATTAAGTCGTGTATTTTTTTTGAAATCTGTGTATTTGTATGATGTATTATCAGAGAAGAGAAACGAACGGAATATACGAAACTTTTCTTGATATTAGATGTAACAAGATGAAAGGACATATATTGTACAAAAGTTGCATTTTATCTACATTCCGTAACAGAAAACGAAACATAAAATAAACAGTACACATAGATTGCCGTGGTTTATCTAGAGACGCGGGCTTGGGGAATGGACAGACCGTCCAGTTTTTGGTGATGGAGGATGGATGACGTCGGTATATCAGTCATTCAAGCAAATCCTTCTCAAGATCCTCCTGTTCTTCTTTGGACGTAGCCATGAACGGGAAATCTTCGAGACTCGTGGTTGCCGTTGTGGCATCTGAGGGTGCATTTGCTTCCACCGAGTCTATGATCCCGGCGTCGATAAGGTCTTGCACCTTATGTTTGAGCGTCCGAAAATTTTCGACGGTATGGCCCATTTGGTTGGAGTGGAAGGCGCATCGTAAATCCGTCCGAAAATGTGCGGGGAGAGGATTTGGTAGGGGACGTGAAGGAACAAGGTCCAAGTGTCCCGAAGAGCTTAAAAAGGACAGCACCTCCGACATTGGGATTGGCAACGGAGTGAAACTCCGGATCGGGTGAGGGGCTCTTGCTACCCCCGGGAGAGAGATCTTGCGTGGCTTGAGATGCTGACTTTTCATCTGGTGGTGAGAGGGAATGCTGTATTGGCCTGGGTTCATTGGCTTTTGATACGGTGAGCGCGCACGGAATGACCCATCGTGGCTTTGGGATGGATTTGAAGATGACGGGGAATATGCATCCCTATTTCCAGCAAAGGATTGCGATGTAGGAGCTTGAGATTGAACAAGCTGGCTGAGAAAAGCCCGGTTGGTAACTTGGAGGTCCTGATTTTCCTTTTGGAGTTCCTCGAAATCACCCCAGAAGGCAGAATCTGGTTCGTTACCGCACTGTGGACAAAATTGTCTTCTGGCCATATCTTAGGCAGAAGATCTGATGGTTCTTTTGTGTGACGGATCTGGACGTACAGCGTTTGTACCTGTGTGGTAACACTGCGTTCGGATTAGTGTGTAAAGAAAGTGTCTTTGAGGGTACTTGGGAGATATACGGACTTCCTTTTAAATTTTAAAATTCAAGACACACCTCGGACATGGAGTCTGGAGGATAGTCTTGGATTTTAAAAATTCTCGGGAGATTTTCGAAATGACATGTCCGTAATCTTCTTTTGACCCATACCCTTAGAGACGCTGACGGTTTTACGATGTCTAGCAGATATATGTGCTGAAAGAAGAAGGTCTTTGGGATAGTTGGAGATTTATGGACTTCCTTATAAATTTAAAATTCGAGACGTGCCTCGGACATAGAGTCTGAAGGGTACTCTCGGATTTGTAAATTTACTTCGAGATTTTGTTTGAAAAATGACAAGTCCATAATCTATTTCGACCAACATCCCTAAAGACTCTAATGCATCTTGAAAACTTTTGGGTGTTTAGCAAGCATGAATATAAAGATTTCCCTCGAAATGTAATGATTGCCCTAGAACAGTAAATAGGGTTTTGGCTTGACTCAATGATTGGTTTACTATATGCAGCATGTGGCTATGTTTGGCTGAGAAAGTTTAATGGTTCCCAAATCTTCAGACCTCCGGCCCCGTGAGGGTACCATCGTAGAGTCGGTGATTTGGTTGGAGTGCCACATTTCTGCGTCGGACCTCCACAGGTACCGACGGTTACTGTTGGGCCCCCGAAAGGTTGATTGGGACACGCCCATTTTGGGCGGTAATGACCTCCACCCAAAACAGGTAATGATGCAAATGATGTATGAAAAACGTACATATGCAGTGTAAGTAAAATTTTTTTGAAAACGAGGAAAAATCCTTTTTACAGTTATATCAACAAGTAAGATATAAGCAGAAAAAGAAAATAATTTCAGCGCAGCAATTTTTTTATCTACGCAGAACCTGATTATTTTAGCAACACGCCCTGTAATCTTTTCCTGAAAAAAAATAAACACGATGCAAATCAGTAATAACAATAAACCGAGAATTGATAGATTTCGAAGTTCTGAAAAAGATATTTTTAAAAAAGGTTTCGCAAGGCGAAATCCTCGAAGTCCCTAGCGGAGTCGCTAGTTGTTGCGCCGGGAAATTTTTCCGTCCTTCCCTCGTCCCCCGTGCGGCGGGGGTCGTTTTCCGGGATGGAAAAAGATACGCTGATGGATTTGTTTTAAAAATATGAGGGTTTGTTTGAAAATGGATGGTGGCCTGAGTATGCCGATTTCGAATTTTCGGAGTCGCCACTTGGTATTGAGCTGTGGTGTACCAAGTCACCGGAATTTTTGTTGTAAAAAAATGTCATTTTGTTTTTGAAAAATGTCTTTTTATTTTGGAAAGGTGTTTGCAAAACTAGAAATTCGAGTTCGGGGATTAAATTATGAATGGGGAAGGTGTTAGGCACCCCACTCGCCCTTTCGGTATTTCTTTTTCAGAAATAAATCTCTTTTCGAATCGAAATCGATTGTTTCCTCGGCTAAGAGAAATGTTGAATTATTACTGATTTTATGCATGGAATGAAGAAGACTCCGAAATATAGTTGTTGACGGGCAGATTTCGGCCCGGTTTTGAAAAGGGGAAATTTTGAAATAAATACGGGTGACATTTAACCCGGTTTTGATGAAAAAGGATTATTTTTGAGCCGGACGGAACTTCGGCGTAAAATAATTTTTAGCGGTCGAACAGAATTTAAATCGAGTTTGGAAGAATGATTTAAAATAGTCTGACGGTACTTCGACGTAATTTTAAAAGTTAATTTTATGAACCGGACGGAACTTCGGCATAAAACAGTTTTCTGCTGTCGGACAGAAACTCGACCGCGTTTGGAAAATAGTCGGACCGAACTTCGACGTATTTTTGAAAACTAAATTTTGGGCCGGACAGAACTTCGGCGTATTTCGAAAATAAAATTTTAAGCCGGATAGAACTTCGGCGAAAAATGATTTTCTACACTCGGACAGAATTCCGACTGTGTTTTGAAAATGATTTTGTTTTGTTAATTTAATTTTATTTGCGACAGTCGGATAGAACTTCGACTGCATTTTGAAAATTTATCTTGAGCCGGACGGAACTTCGGCTAAAGAGTCGTTTTTATTTTTAGGCAATCAGACGGAACTTCGACTATGCCTCGAAATCTATTTTAGATTTTAGCCGGACAAAACTTTGGCTAAATCCTTGAAAGATATTTTTCTACGATCGGACAGAATTCCGACTGCGTTTTGAGAAAACAGTTTTTAGTCGGACAGAGCTTCGACTTTATTTTTGATAAAAATGTTTTTAAATAGGTCGGACAGAACTTCGACCATTTTCTGAAAAAGACAAGATATTTTGGGTTTAGAAAATTCCAAAGAATATCAAGTGAACTGGGATGACCCGAATCACAAGGCATTCCATTGATCCGATTCTGACAGCTACTGCAAGCTTTCACTTCAGACATCGGATCGAGGAATTTGTTTTTGAATTTTAAAGTGTTTTTGCATTTTTCAGTCGGACAGAACTTCGACCGGAAAAACGTTTTCTGTAAAGATTGACGGAATATGTCTTAACCGGGCTTTGGAAGAAGATTTGTTTTTACCAATCGGACAGAGCTTCGACTGGGTTTTGAAAATTGGGGGACAAGTTTTTTTCTTTAAGTGAGAAAAATCCTCCCGGGATATCGAGTGATCCGGAAATGATCCGATTCACGAGACATTCCTTCGATCCGATTCTGACAGCTACTGCAAGCTTTCACTTCAGACATCGAATGTTAGATTTTTATTTTATTTGAAAGTGTTTTGAAGAAAGCGAAAGTTAATCGCTATAGAGAGATAGAATATGCTGTAATATGTATGGACAGGGGTATAAGATATCATATATATATAAACTGAGCTGGATATATTCTGATCTAGACGGCAACAGTTTATAAGATATCGTATATAACCGAGCTAGACATATTTCCGAGCTAGACGGCAACAAGTTTTAATATATCGTATATAACTGAGCTGGATATATTTCCGAGCTAGACGGCAGATATTTTAAGGCGAAGACGCCTTTATGTTCTTCTCGTATGCGACAGCGGAGCCGGCAAAGCCAAGCATGTGCCGAATTCTAATGAGGAGAAAGACATAAAATGACGAATTCTTTAGACAGATATGGGTTTTGAAAGCGATAAAAGACAAGTATTAAAAATTTCTTGGCAAATATATTATTTGAATCTGTATAAATCGGGGAGACGACTTCTATAGATAGCTTCTTTAAAACATAGTAGGGTATAGTATCGGACGCGGCCGAAAGACTATTACCGAACTATGAATTAGAAGACTATCAAGAGTCTCCCGAAAGTAAGAGGCAAATTAATTTACCGAAGAAGATAAGCTCGAGAATACTTCAAGAACGAGGCTTGTTCTTGGTTGGATTTTGGATTTTCGAATTTTTGGTCGGTGTTTGGGTAGTTTTCGGAAGTATTTTGAGAGAAAATGCCTGGAGGCTTGAGTGGTTGAAGTTGAAATCGAATTGAAATGGAGGTCTGAGCTCTGGATTGTTGTTGTGCTGAGTTTCTATATATAATGGGTAATGTCGCAACTATAGTTGCGACATTGTGGAAATATCTTCCAAAACGCGTGGCTGACCAGCCACGTGTTGAAGAGATATTTAGGAAGCTTCCTAAGGTCCGTTTGAGCTTATTTCTTCGGGAAAATTAATTAAAAATAAAATAAAATACATTTAAAATTGAAAAACTATCCCGGAGTTCAGATCTTGGTCCAAAACCCTCGTTTACGCTTGGCCGGCCCCTCGGAGAACTCTGACTTTAACATTTTAAATTTGATATTCATGATCGCTATGTTGGATCACTAATATAGCAAATATCCCAGGCTTACTTGCTCCGTCAATATTCATGAATAGCGGTTGAGGATATCCCTTACCGATCATAAATATTCATGAATACCAATTGTCAAGTGTCAACTAAAATATGGCTCTGATACGCTGACTGAAATGAAAAGCGGTTGGTACACCTCCTGAGCTGCTCAACTTCCAGAAAATCTGTTCCGTAGGGAATGTCAGATTTTGAAGATGAGATCCGTGCAAAATACGTCCGTTGATTTCCGAGGCCGGTTGACCGCTGCATGGAAATCCGAACGAATTGGCGTTTATCCTCAACTAAATTTCGGTGCTGGATCGGATGAAGTCAGTTTTTATATCGGGTTCTTCGTGATGTGATTGCCTTTGATATTCTCCTCAGAAGAAAAAATCCAGACATTCATGTAGGATTCTACTTGTGCCGGTCCGTTTGCTGATTCGGATGCAGTTTCAGTGCCATTCTTTTGAGATTTGTCCGGATTGATGCATCGGAATAACATTCTGAGACGGGTAAATGTTCCTCAACACTTTATCGTTGCGGTTTTACTGTTTCAAGATTTTTGACTGACGTCGGGGTTGTTCTCGAGAGGTCGGAACATTCTGGATGTGCGTACGGATACTAAAAAATGCTGTTTTGCTGATTTCTGAACTTGCGGGGGCTGAGCCAAAATTTGGGTATCAACACAGCCGAGCCCGATATAAAATAGAAAGAAAAGAAACTGGAAGAAATAACTGAAGAAGAGATACAAGAGTTCGTCAAAACCCTCAAAATCAACGAGTTCGATGTCATTGAACAGCTGAGGAAAACTCCTGTTCATATCAACATACTAGCCTTGCTCCTCACATCAGAGCCTCATAGGGAGGCACTACTAACAGTGTTGAAGCAGGCCCAAGTTTCCAGGGATATGCCCCCAAATGTCTTACAAGACTTGGTCGGCTCGATCATGAGTCCGGAGGTTATCACTTTTTCAGACGACGAGATCCCCATAGAGGGAATAGGGCACACTAAGGCCCTCCACATCGCTGTCAAACATCGAGGTATGATCATCGCCCGGGTACTCATAGACAATGGCCCTGCATTAAATGTCTACCACTGGGCAACCTTGCAGAGATTGGGAGTCAACTTCGGTACTCTCACCAATAGCACAATGATGGTAAGGGCCTTCGATGGCTCACGTCGGGAAACCATGGGTGAAATTGAGCTCCCCATAGAGATTGGTCCCGTCACTTTCTCCATCAGATTCCAGGTCTTGGAGATCCTATCGGCATACAACTTCCTATTGGGTAGGCCATGAATTCACATGACTGCAAGCATCCCCTCCAGTCTTCATCAGAAAATAAAATTCATCGTGGACGGTCAGCTTATTACGGTATTCGCAAAGCCAGACTTTGCTATCTATAAAGCTCCGGCAAATTCCAATGATCGAAGCCAACGAACCATCTAGCTTCCAAACGTTCGAATGTGCTTCAGTAATCTACGGGACGCAAATTCCCCATAGATTCTCTATCAATACATCATTTGTCATGAAATACCTCAATGCATACGGATTTCAATGCGGCAAAGGATTAGGTCCCAGACTCGAGGGCCAGACTGAGCCACTAAACAGGACATCACAACTCAACAAAGTTGGACTGGGCTACCGTCGCTCCCGCCGAGATCAGAAAGACAGAATCGCTCGTAAAAAGGACAGCAACCGAAACAAGGGGCTACCTTATCTTAGAGATAGATTTATCTCTACCGGCCCCATGACTGCAATAGTGGAAGGAGATGAAGAACAGCCTTCTGTATCAAATGATCAACACCTTTCCGAAGGTCCATCTACTGGCGACCTGCTCCAGGAAGCCGAGAGTGATGATGGAGGGATGTCACAAATGTTCGACAATCTACAAGTCGCCGCAATTGATCCCCCATCTTCAAAACCAAATCTACATCATACCATTCGCCCCGCTCATCCAGCGGAACAACTACACAACTGGATGGCATTCCCGATTCATCAAACCCGTGTATCACGGTAAACCGCGGTAATCTACGCATTTTATTTATTGTATATTTTATTTCCTGTTATGAAATGTCAATAAATTCTACATTTGTACGATATATGTTCTTCTATCTTGTTACATCTAAATGTCAAAAAATTTTCATATATTCTGTTAATTATCTTCTATGATAGGACATCATACAAATAAACAAATTTTCGAAAAAAACAACACAACTGAACGTTCATCCTTTCACATTGGAAACAGTCAAACAAATTTTAACACTTCGAGAGTAAGACTTCAAAAACGAGTCGGATTAGGATCTGATCAGAAGCCAACAAAAAGTGTGAAGACAGAAATGAAGAAAACAAAAGGCATCAAGCCCAAAGTCTACAGAGATCCATCTCGTCTACACCTCTGAGCCTTCAAAACGGCTATCAGACATGTACACAAACTTCCACTGGGGCAACGCAGTGTTCCCCAGTCTACGGCTACAAAGCCAATCTCAATCCACAGATAAAACAACAACAACGAATCCCGTCACTCCAAGGCCGGATAAAGGATCTAGACGAGAAAAGACTAGCAACAGTCTTCCATTCTCAAAACGCCATCAACGGAAAATCTCCAGGAACTTCGACAAACATGCACGGTTAAAAGTCTTACAGTAAGACGACTCTGTCTTGAGGCAAGTTCTTCCCTGATTTCCAAGGATCCGACATCATGGCCAAGGTGCTTTCAAATGGAGCCATCATCCTAGTAGATATGGATGGACCCGAGCTCTCTCTCCTTCTTAAACCCTACTATGTTTAATTAGTAGCAGTTGCTCCCAAATTCAATGATTAAATTCTGACTTTGTTAAAAACATCATCTTCTTGATAATCGATCCAGCAAAATTTGAGTGTAGTAGTATTTCCACACTCTCTTTCGAGGCTTCAACACAAATTTCCTTTTCTCCTGTTATGTGACAAGAGCGATTCAAAAGAAAAATAATATCATCATGATTATACAGGCCCGGTCCTATGTATTTTGGGGCCCAAATCGAAATTGTAATGTGGGGCCTTAATAAAAAAAGGAAATATATTTCATATATATTGATAATTTACCGTATAATTTTTTAAACTGTTAAGCAGTGTTGAAGTGGTTCATAGCTTTTTTGTTCCCACTGTTGGCATGGGTTCGAATCCCTCCGTGATGTTTTTAGAAGAAACGAAAAACATTATTTTAAAGGCTAAACAAAAACTTAACAAGTTTCGAACCCTTGTCTACATATGTAGCAAGAATGCAGTATGCTGCCAACGTAGACAACATGACAGTTACGTTTTAGTGTTACGAAAATTAATATATAATATAACATTCTATCTAAAGAGGGGCCTATTTTGGGCCAAAAAAATGGGGGCCCAAGGCGGTGGCCTGATTGCCTAATGCATTAGGACCGGCCCTGTGATTATACGATGATCAAATCGCCACCTCCTTTACACAAACAAAAAGGGGGATTCTACAAAAGATCTCCACTTATATCTTTCTGAATTCATCAACCTCTCCTCATAATAGAAATGCTCATGCTCGCTCGAAATCATCGGATCTTAGTCAAGAAGTTTATGTCTTGTCGAAGTCAAAATCCGAATCATTTGCAAAAAAATCATCATCAGGCATAGTTAAAACCTAAGAAGGAAAACTGTTAGGATTTTTAATGTGTTGACTATTTTCTGGGGATCTTAGCATATTATTAGGCCAATTGTATTTTAGATTTAAACTACAAACCCATCCAGAGTCATTAGCTTTTCAGGATAATTCTTGGTTCAGGGTAGTGGTAGGCTAGTGCTCCACTCTTCGATCCCGGATGCTGATTCAACTCGCCGTGCTTGCTGAGATCGTGACTCTCGATGGAAATGCTCATTCGTAAAATATTGCACTCATTGCATATGCATCTATGTGTACATGCATTATCAAATCATTTGTCTAAGATACATTCATTTCATTTCTATTTTATTTTTGTTCCGGTCTTTAAAATATTAAAATATATTTAATCATAAATTTTTTCATGAAATTATTTAAATATTGTTTATCAAATTATCAATTTTATTCATTTCAAAATCAATTTTATGCTTTTGTTTCCAAATTGATTTCTAAACCATTCGATCCCTATTTTGTTTTGTTTCTAAATCAAAAATTTATTAGAGAATAATAAAAGAGGGTGAAGTGCTATTTTCAAATCTGTATACAAAACCGATTTTACAAAAACATAAATACAGAGAAATCGATTTCCAAAGAACCCACACAATTGATTCTTACTCTTTGATACAAATTCATCTTCCAATTAAA
This sequence comes from Monotropa hypopitys, assembly GCA_002855965.1. Lineage (NCBI taxonomy): Eukaryota > Viridiplantae > Streptophyta > Magnoliopsida > Ericales > Ericaceae > Monotropa > Monotropa hypopitys. The sequence goes on along the minus strand of NMUG010006175.1, from coordinate 1,045 downwards.
GGTTTCCTAAAATCAATACAGATACAATTCCTAAACCAAAATCATTTTCAAACGATAAGTTCCAAAATCGATTTCATGATCCGGTCTCTTGTGTTGTCTTCCCGAATCATTTTTTCTCTCAATTACCAAATCGTCAAAATCCTTTACTTCCTAAATCGATTCCATCTTTCCCAAATCATTTTGTCAAAACCCACTTTCTAAACCCAATCTTTTTATAAATCTAGTTCCCAAATCGATTAAATTCAATTCGATTCTCCATCGATTCAAACCGATCATTTTCCCGAAATCGATATATACAGCTGCTTATATACAGTTGGAGATATACGGCTGTGAGGTACGGCGAACAAGGAGGTGAGTGCTCGAAAAAAAATATACCGATCAAAGGGGTATATACAGAGGTGCGATAGAGAGATCGGTCGTGAGATTTCACAGAAATTCGGAGGTGAGAGTTCAATCAGAGTGTTCGTGAGTGTGTGCGACAGATCGAAACTATTCTGAATCGTGAAGCCACTCATCGCAATTCGCATACACACAGACGCCATCCATGTAAAAGGTTGTTGCGTTTTTTTGTCTCTGAGATTTCCTTTGCGATTTTGTTTCTGGTTTTTCGGATTCAACACAGAGTATGAGTTTTCGTTTTTGATTTTGTTTTCTGGGTTTGGTTTTTGAGTTTCCTTTGTTCGATGTTCTTGGTTTTCGGTGAAGCATTCACACAGGCAATGTGATATTTACATTTGTTTTGACCTCTGTAATTTTCGGATTCAAACAGAGAACCTAGTTCTTGCTTTGATTGTGATTCTGAGTTCTGTTTTTTATTTCACCTTCAGATTGCATTCTGTTTTGTTTTGGTTCTCGCATCACTGAGAAGTTTGGTTTGAGTGAGATTCATTCACAATATCTAAATTTACACTACCCTTCTCAACATACTCAAAATTGATAGAACACAGAGAAATGAAAGAATCGCGTTTGATAAAGTCAGTTGCACATCCCCTGTGATTTTCATTTCATTTGTCCTGCGTTTCAATATCACAATAGTGTATGTAGC
>NMUG010006174.1:0-12733 GCA_002855965.1 Monotropa hypopitys | reverse complement strand
CCGACCAAGCCAGACGGTCGGTCTTCGGGATGGGTAGACAATCCCGAGCCATGGTGATGGACGGTCGGGTTATAAACGAGTCAAAGCTCGCGCCCGCCGGAGCCATGGGATGGACGGCAGGTTATGACCCATTCAAAGCTGGCGCCTGCCAGAGCCATGGTGATGGATGAATTGCCCAGAGCCATGGGGTGGACGGCAGGTTATAACCCATTCAAAGTTGGCGCCTTCCGGAGCCACGGTCTTATGTCCTAGAAAAGCAATGGAGAACACAAAGAAGGGAAGACAAAAAGGGCAGTTCATTAGATAATAAAAATTGAAAAAGGTATTACAGTTTGGGGGGATCTGTTTGGCTTTCGCCGGATCAAGGGATCATCGGGATGATTTCTTTTCCCTGGTTCGCCGGGCAGGCATTGGGCCTGGCAGCCAGTGTCCGGCGCCGATCGATCCATTTGTCGAGATGGCCCTGCCGGACAAGGTGCTCCATGTATGCTTTGAAGGGGAGGCAGGATGTTGTGAAGTGTCCCTTTTCCCGGTAATAAGTGCAGTAGGCCTTCCCATTGCGGTGCCTTTCTCCCAGCTTGTGATCCGGCTCCCTGAAGAACAGTTCGTCCCTGATTAGCCGGAGGACAATGTAGATTGGCTCTGTAAAAACCGTGGTCTCCGCCACGTAGTCCTCCGGTTTTGGAGCCTTCCTATCTCCAGTTTTCACTATGTTGACCTGCCTCCGGTTTTGCTGAGCGGGGGCAGGCCGTGCCTGTGGGGGTCGGATGGAGGCACGCTCGGCCAAAAGGTCTTCCAGTTGACAAAACTTGTCAATCATCTGCATCAGATCGTCCATGTTCTCCGCAGGGTGAAGCATGAGCTCCCGGAGCATGGGGCTTTCGGACTCTAGGTCCAGCTTGAAGGAGGAGGTGGCGACTCCCTGATCGTAGTTCTGGATGTCGTTGTACAGCTCCCAGTAGCGGTCGGCGTACTTCCTGAGGGTCTCGTCCGGTCGCTTTCTGAGACTGATCAGAGAGTCGACCTCCTTTTTCTGCTTGCCGCTAGTCACGAAGCGGGCAAGGAAGGTCCTCTCCAGATCCCTGAAACTCCGGATGGACCGAGTGGGAAGCTTGTTGAACCAAAGCGAGCCCTGTGTGCCCAGGCTCGTAGGGAAGACCTTGCATAGAACGACGTCGCTCGAAGAGTAGAGCGCCATGATCTGTCGGTAGTAGATGAGGTGGGTGTAGGCGTCGGTCTTTAGATCATACCTGGTGAATTTTGGCAAGCTGAAGCCAGGGGGAGGACAGCTGATTCGATGGTCCGGGAGAAAGGAGAGAGGCTGAGATGCTCCAGGCGAGCATCGATAGTCTGAAGGGCCTGCCCGAAGGGGTGGTCGGCGTGGTGGTCCCTTCGGTGGCGCCGATGATCCCTTCGGTCGTCATCTGAAATTGGAGAGTGGTGGCGGTACCTTTCTTCCCGATCGTGATTGCGCTTCTCCCTTTGCCGACCGGAGTTTTCTATATCCAGCCAGAAGTCCTGGAGGTCATGTGGACAGACTTCAACGAACTCTCCCCCTTCATATATGTAGAGGGGTACAGACTCAGGGCACTTGGGTCGCTTATCGTTGCCCTCTAAGTGGTTTGACCGACGCTCACGTCCTTCGGCCACTCCCTTTCTTTTGCCCTCTCTGTCTTCCTTCGATATGCGTCGGCGCCTGTGCTGTCCTGAGGATCGTGAAGCTGAGTCCTGGGCGCCGGCCATCCGAGTCACCTGGTCCCGCAGCTGGGCGATCTCCGCGTCCCTCTCCTTCAGCATCCGGTCCATGGCCGCAGCATAGGCCGACCCAAGCTCCGGGGTGAGGCCGGACGGAGAGGCGAAGAGCCCCAGTGAGACATGCTGAGGGGGAGGAGGAGCAGGTCCGATGGGGAGAGTAGGGTCCTGGACCACCGGTGTATTGTTACCGTCTTCCATGAAGGGCAGCTCGAGAGAAGGGCAGACAACTGGTTTCCACTGAGATTTGGGCTAGCTGGTCCTACCGTGAACGCCAATTGTGGTAGCCGGTTTCTGCCGAACGTGTGCTTCGGTTGCTAGTCCTTCGGGGACAGCTGTCGGTTCCTGGCCGGTGGCTCTAGTGGTCCCTGCAAACAAATAAAGGGGTCTTCCTGTTTGCTTCTGTAAAACAAAGGTTAGTGCCTGCCGGTCGGTTTTGACCAACGGGGCCTCCGATGCTTAAGTTAGTAACGGTTTGAGGAGAGGTAAAGCAAACGAGAGGAGGCCGGACGTAGCGGTCAGGGATCAAAAGTCTGGATTGATCGCTCGATCTCGTGAACAGTACCCACGGGTGGTATTTATAGAGAAATATTGACTTGGGGCTCAAGAATATTGAGTGGGCCGTACGTCGGGGCCCCTTTAGTGGGCCTGGACGGTTGGTGTACCGGGTTAGGTCGTACGGACGGGGCATCACGCTGGATCCCCCACGACAATGACAGGAGGGTGACCCTCCGGATGGTCCGGTCCGCTCGGGAGTGGGTCGCGAGGCGGCGAAGATTATCACCGAAAAGAAAGCTGTCCGGACGATGGCGGTCGGCCATGGTGCGGACCTTCCGGTCCGGTCCGACTATATTGTCGAAGCCTTAGTGATAGACTATTCTCCTGGGGCATAGGTCCGGTAACCACACTTCTCTCTCAACCAAGAAGTAATCGCGACCGCAAAGCACTAAGTCCAACACAAATCCTCAAGGGACCTCAAACCACAAGTCAAGACTAATTCTCGCATGAACTAAGGGTAGAGCGCTACCACTACTAACCTTAATCACTTGGCACCAGTCCGCAAGTAGAACCTACTACTCCAAGGGTACTTTACATCTCAAGTGAACCACACACAATCTCTGCCATAACAAGGCCTTACCACACTAAGACATCCTATCACGACCCATTCCAGAATATATTAAAAATATTAAAAACTGGCAACGGATAATGACTACAAAGTACCACAACTAAAAACTCAAGTGATAAAAATCACTACAAACTCACAAGTCTAACTGTAAAGTAAAACCAACGCATCGGAAATATGAATATAAAACTCCAATCAGTAGTATGTAATAGAAAACTCCACCAACCAACAACACAAGTCTCACAACTCACTAACAAAGTAGAACGGACTCTCTCAAACCATCTAGTGAAACTGAAAGTAAGAATCTCCAACATGGAGCAACCTCTAAAAACGGCTCGGCAAGGCAACCTTGCAATGGCTAGCAAAAGTAAACCAGCTACTCCTCCTGACCTAGATATAAATTGCAAAACAAAACAGCAAAAGATATCCAGGAGTGTCAGCTACAACAGTCAATATATGCACTTTGCTAATATAAAGAGAACTCACAATGTACAGGCAAAGTACAGGTAAAGTACAGGTAAAGTACAGCTAAAGTACAGCTAAAGTACAGTCAAAGAACAAGCAACTAAGGGGTTGTGACTCTCCCCTATCTATTACGTAAACATGCATTTGTCCAAGGGGTGGTGACTCTCCCCATCTATCACGTACACAACAACTGTCCAAAGGGGTGGTGACTCTCCCCATCTATCACGTATTCATATCACGTTCATGTACTGTTTTTTTTCTGTAAAGTTTTGTATAACATGCTCATTGTATCTTTTCCTTTTGTTGGCCCCGCAGTTCCAACCTCAACACACAATATGTCACCGAACCGCAGCCCGACTTCAACATGTAAAAAGGGGTTTTTCCCCATCATCTTTTATGCTGTTGGTCTCGCAGTCCCAACCTCGACATATCACATTGTTTATAGCACTTTTCAATCTATATTTCATGTCGTTGGCCCCGCAGTTCCAACCTCAACATGTCACAATCCTCTTTGTATGCCGTTGGTCCTGCAGTCCCAACCTCAACATACCACAATTTTCTTTTCATGCCGTTGGTCCCGCAGTCCCAACACCGACATATTATAATTTGTTTTCATTCGTTCACAAGCTTGCAAGTAGGAAGTAAGGACAACTATTCCTATGCATTTATCACATAAAAATCACGTAACTACCACAACTCCACACAACCTCATATACAAACAAAGCACATATATATAAAAGGTAGCTACACACTCACCGAGTAAGGTAAGCTCGTCGTATGTGAATCTACTGGAGTGCCTTTGAAGATCCGGGCTGATCTCCTGTTATAACGTAACCACGTATAAATAATCCTTCCAAAAACTAAATTATAATTTTTAAGGATTTTATTTACTGATTTTACAGCCTCTCACAATCAGGAATTTCTCCTTAAAATATTTTAAAATTGATTAAATATCAATTCCCGATGACCAAAACCATTTTCCCCCAAAATCCTACTAACCGGTATGATAACCGGTACATAGCCGGTGTACCGCCCGGCATGCCGGCCGGCATGCCGGTTAGTGTAAATTTTCGATCTTTTACAAAACAAACCCTACTGTCCAAAATGGCTCAAAACCGGTATGGTAACCGGTATGAAAACCGGTGTACCGCCCGACATGCCGGTTAGTACAAATTTTCGTACAAATTTTCTATAAGGTTTACGGGCCATTTTCTTAAGGCGGGCATGCCGTCCGGCATACCGGTGCGTATACCGGTCTGTGCAGAATCGAGCAGATCGAAAATCTGCTAATCGATTTGCTAATCACCTTCGACAAAACCTCTTCTAAACGCGATTTTTTTTTGTATAAAAACCTCAAACCAACTACTGTAACTTGATTGAAACTCTTCCCCTCAAATCATATCAAAATTTAAGCCTCAAAGATTAAGTTTTCAACACTCAAAAACATGTTTTTTTTCAACTAGTTCTACTTAATCAGCCCTTAAACGAGATTAAGGAAGAACCCTTAATCCAGGACTAATTAAGCACGAAATTGAAATTACAAAAACATAGATTTTACCTAATTGATGTTGTGAACAAGGTTGTAAGAGGATTCTTCCTCCAATTCCTTCTCCAAAGCCTCCAATCCAAGCCTTTTTTCGAAGCTCTCTCTTAATCTCTCTCTACCTCTACCAACACTCAAGGGTTTGGAATAACCCTAATGGGAGTATAATGACCCTATATATTCCTAATGACAGATTTTAATCTTAAAAGATCTCTTTGCTTTTCACTAACACTTCTTATTTCCCTTGTGAGCCACCACTCACATCTTATATGAATTGTAATTATAATTTAAACTTATTTTTATTTAAAAGTCTTTATAACTCTAAAAAAATGTTAATCCTTCTCATATTTTCTTTTTCTTCCTTCTTTTCTACTAAAATATTATAATATTTTTTATTTAATTTATTTAATTTGGTTCGGGCGTGACAACTCTCCCCTTCTTAAGAAATTTTCGCCCTCGAAAATAAAAGACATACCTGAATCGAATAAGTGGGGATATTTGGTCTTCATGGCCTCTTCGCCCTCCCAAGTGGCTTCTTCCAAGCCATGGTGCCGCCACAAGACCTTCACCCATCGCACAATCTTAGAGTGCAAAACTTGCTCCTTCTGGTCAACGATCCTCAACGGCTCCTCCACATAAGACAAGTCTTCCTGGATCTCTAACCCCTCGTCTTGCAACACATGTGTAGAATCACCAATGCACTTACGAAGAGCGGATACATGAAAGACATCATGCAAACGGGATAACTCAGCTGGAAAGGATAACCGGTAAGCTTCCACCCCAACTCTCTCAGTGATCTCATAAGGCCCAACATACCTGGGTGCCAATTTTCCCTTTCCTCTGAAACGGATAACTCCCCTCCAAGGTGGAACTCGAAGGAAAACTCTGTCACCCACCTAAAACTCCAAGTCTCTGCGACGGTTGTCGGCATAACTTTTCTGCCGACTCTGAGCCACCCTCAGCCTCTCTCTGATCAACTTCACCCCATCTGCTGATTGCTGAATCAACTCGGGCACCAACAACTGGCGCTCCCCAACCTCGCTCCAACAAATAGGCGTACGACAACGCCTTCCATACAGTGCCTCATATGGTGCCATACCGATACTGGACTGATAACTATTATTATAAGCAAACTCTGCCAATGGAAGATAGTCATCCCAGATTCCCCGGAAATCAAGAACACACCCTCGCAACATGTCCTCTAAAATCTGTATAGTCCTCTCCGACTGACCATCAGTTTGCGGATGGAAAGCCGTACTGAACTTCAATGAAGTTCCCAAAGCATGCTGCAAACTCTGCCAAAATCTCGAAGTGAACTTAGGATCCCTGTCGCTGACAATCGACACTGGGACTCCATGCAATCGAATAATCTCCTCGATGTAAAGCTTCGCATATCTCTCAGTGGTGTAGGTGACACGCACCGGCAAAAAGTGAGCCGATTTGGTCAACCTATCCACAATCACCCAAATCGAATCAAAGCCTCTGCTACAACGCGGCAATCCCACAACAAAATCCATGGTCATGTGCTCCCACTTCCATACAGGTATCGGTAGATTCTAAAGCAAACCTGCAGGCCTCTGATGCTCCACCTTTACCCTATGGCAAGTCAAGCACTTGGACACAAACTCTGCAATGTCTCTCTTCATGCCTTTCCACCAAAAATTTTCCAGCAAATTTCTGTACAGCTTATTGCCACCTGGATACATGGCATAAGCAGAACAATGAGCTTCCTCCGGAATACTATTTTTCAGATCAGGACTGTCAGGAACACACATCCGCTCTCCGAACATAAGCATACCATCACTGCCAATCCGGAACTCGCTCTCTATGCCATCAACTACTTGCTGTTTCTTCTTTCTCAGCAACTCATCAGAATCCTGCTCTGCAAGAATACGATCAATAAAGGTCGGTCGCACAGAAAACCAAGCTAACAATACATCTCCACTGACCCGCTCTAATTCTGCATTTAGCTTCTTCACTTCACAAAAGTTCTCAACTCTGGCACATCTCACACAAGATAAGCTGCCAGCCGATTTCCAGCTCAAAGCATCAGCCACCACATTGGCTTTGCCTGGATGATAATGGATCGAGCAGTCATAATCCTTAATCAACTCTAGCCATCTCCGTTGTCTCAAATTTAGTTCTTTTTGGGTGAACAAATATTTGAGACTCTGGTGATCTGTGTAAATCTCACAAGTCACACCATAAAGATAATGCCGCCACTGCTTTAAGGCAAAAACCACTGCTGCCAACTCCATATCATGGGTAGGGTAATTCAGCTCATTTGGCTTCAGCTGACGAGAAGCATAAGCAATAACTTTCCCTCTCTGCATCAAGACACAACCCAAACCACGCAAAGATGCATCACTGTAGATCACCAAATCATTGGTTCCCTCAGGAACTGCCAGAACTGGAGCAGTCACCAACTTCTCTTTCAACAACTGAAAGCTCCTCTCACATTCGTCAGACCATACAAATCTGACATTCTTCCGAATAAGCTTTGTCATAGGCAAAGCAATCTCTGAAAAGCCACGAATGAAACGACGATAATATCCAGCCAATCTCAGAAAACTCCGGATCTCAGTCACACTAGAAGGTGCTGGCCAACTCACCACTACCTCAATCTTCTTCGGGTCCACACGGATGCCATCACTAGATATCACATGCCCCAAGAAAACCACACTCTTCAGCCAGAATTCACACTTGCTGAACTTCCCAAACAACTGCTTCTCTCTCAAAGTCTGCAGCACAGTCCTCAGATGATGTTCGTGCTCCTCCAAAGTACGAGAGTAAACCAGAATATCATCAATGAAGACCACAACAAAAGAGTCCAAGTGGGGTTGAAAACCCCGATTCATCAGATCCATGAAAATCGCAGGAGCATTTGTCAGCCCAAAAGGCATGACCAAAAACTCAAAGTGTCCGTACCAAGTACGAAATGCTGTCTTCGGCACATCACTATCTCTGATCTTCAACTAATGGTATCCAGATCTCAAGTCAATCTTCGAGAAAATAGTTGCCCCTTGCAACTAATCAAATAAATCATCGATTCTGGGCAAAGGGTACTTATTTTTAACAGTCACCCTATTCAGCTGCCGATAATCGATACACATCCTCATGGAGCCATCTTTCTTCTTCACAAAGAGTACAGGTGCACCCCACAGTGAAGAACTGGACTGAATAAAGCTCTTCTCCAAATACTCCCTCAGTTGAACTTTCAACTCATACAACTCTGCAGGTGCCATTCTGTATGGCGCAATAGATATGGGACTCACCCCCGGTACTAGCTCAATAGTGAACTCAATTTTCCTATCGGGAACAACTCCTGGCAAATCATCAGGAAAAACATCTTCAAATTCCTTCACCATTGGAATATCAGAAATTTTGTCTCCACTTCTCGATCGTCAACAATATAGGCTAGATAGCCCTGACACCCTTTACTAAGGAGTGTCCTCGCACGCAGACTAGAAATAAGGCAAGAATTGCCCACTTTCTTCTCACCCCAAATTTTTATGTTGGCTTCATCTGGCATAATAAAAAGAACTTCTTTTGACAGACAATCAATCAAAGCATGATGTGCTGATAAGAAGTCCATACCTAGAATAACATCGAAATCAGACATGGCCAATGGCACTAAGTCCACTGCTAACCGCCTCCCCTCTACCTCTAGAGCACAATCCGGATAACAAGTACTCACTCTAACTGTCTCCCCCATAGGTGTAGATATGGCCAAAGTGTAAGGTAAGACCACTAAAGGTCTATCAAGCATACGACCAAAAGACTCTGATATAAATGAGTGAGTAGATCCAGAATCAAGAAGAACTCGGGCATAGAAACCCGATATAAGAAATGTACCTGTGACCACATCTGGTGCTGCCTCGTCCCCCTGACGTGTCACTGCAAAGACTCTTCCTGAAACAACAGCAGTACCCTGACCACGGCCCGGAACTACTGCCGCACTGCCCACTGATGATGCTGGAGCACTACGATTTTTACCGCAATGATATGATTTGTGCCCCATCTTTCCACAAGAAAAGCATTTCACAGCTGGCATCTCTGTCTTCTTCTCTGAACAATCACGAGCTAGATGCCCCTCTCCTCCACACTGGAAACAACGGCGGCCTCCATTCTGAACACTATTCCCAAAAAACTGACTGCCACTCTGACTGCCCTTCTCTCTCTGCCAATTCTTCTGCGACTTGGAGCCACTGTGCCCCCTGCCAGAAAAAGTCTTCCCATCACTGGTCGCCTTCCCCGACCAACCACCACTAGTCTTCCCCTTCTTGGCTCTGTGCTCAGCCAAGGTCTGAACATCCTGGCCATCTCCACAAGATCAGCATAGTCCTTCTCTCGAAACTGAGTCAATCGCGTAGCAATACTAGGGATCAATCCCCCTCTGAACCTCTTACACCGTTTGGCATCGGTGTTCACAAGCTTCACAACATAGCGAGACAAAACAGCAAACTTTATCTCATACTCATCAACTGTCATACTTCCTTGCTTTAGGTACAAGAAAGCATTTTCTTGCTCGGTGCGATAGCTCTCAGGATAGAAATGATCATTGAATCCCTTTAAGAACAAGTCCCAGGTGATAACCCTAGGAACTCCACCCTCTTCCACCGTAGTCAGCTGGCAACTATGAGCTTCCCACCAGATTAGGGCCTCGCCCTTCAGATTGAAAGTTGCTAAGTTGACTTTCTGTTCATCAGATGCGCCCATGGCATGCAGTACTCTCTCAACCCCTTTAAGCCACTCCTCTGCTAAGGCGGGAGATACTCCCCCACCAAACTCTGCCGGATACATCCGACGGAACCTCTCTAGAAAATTGGTCCCTGCTGCACCCTCTCTCTGAGCAGCCTGCCACTAAATATATGCAGCCTGGTTCTCTAGAAACTGAGCCATGGCTGCCTCAACCCTATTCTCCGGAACTGCTGGAGGTGGATTCCCCTGAGCAGATGGCTGATTCACCTCACCCTGTGCATGCCCAGTGGAAGTGGCATCCTCTACATGCTCCATAATACTCTCCTAATTGTCAAAAAGATTTATTAGAGATAATCAACACACGAGTACACAAAATAGTACATCTCATCACAATGCATAAAGCGAAGTAAATTGTGAAACAACCAAGTGTCCTAGCCTTATGGTTCCTTTGCCAAGCCATGTCTTTGCCAATTTTCCTCTTCTCAGACACTCTACTATCACACTATTACACACTTCTCGACTCATCCTAGACTCAGTATTCCGATATATTATGCTTTTCCAATTAACTGTCCAGGACTTCCCATTTGAAAAATAAGTTGATCAAGCGCTTTTCAAATAGGATTTCAAGGTAGTTTCCTAGGTGTCAAAGTAACACGCACAATAATCCCGAAATATACACCCTACTGACTCACGCAACTCTCTCCTCAAAACCTCAAGCACTCTTGACTCCAGAATCTAACAACCTAGAGCTCTGATACCAAGCTATCACGACCCATTCCAGAATATATTAAAAATATTAAAAACTGGCAACAGATAATGACTACAAAGTACCACAACTGAAAACTCAAGTGATAAAAATCACTACAAACTCACAAGTCTAATTGTAAAGTAAAACCAACGGAGCGAAAATATGAATATAAAACTCCAATCAGTAGTCTGTATAAGAAAACTCCACCAACCAACAACACAAGTCTCACAACTCACTAACAAAGTAGAACAGACTCTCTCAAACCATCTACTCAAACTGAAAGTAAGAATGTCCAACATGGAGCAACCTCTAAAAACGGCTCGGCAAGGCAACCTGGCAATGGCTAGCAAAAGTAAACCAGCTACTCCTCCTGACCTAGACATAAATTGCAAAACAAAACAGCAAAAGATATCCAGGAGTGTCAGCTACAACAGTCAATATATGCACTTTGCTAATATAAAGAGAACTCATAGTGTACAGGCAAAGTACAGGTAAAGTACAGCTAAAGTACAGCTAAAGTACAGCCAAAGAACAAGTAACTAAGGGGTTGTGACTCTCCTCTATCTATCACGTAAACATGCATTTGTCCAAGGGGTGGTAACTCTCCCCATCTATCACGTACACAACAATTGTCCAAAGGGGTGGTGACTCTCCCCATCTATCATGTATTCATATCACGTTCATGTACTATTTTTTTTTTGTAAAGTTTTGTATAACATGCTCATGTATCTTTTCCTTTTGTTGGCCCCGCAGTTCCAACCTCAACATACAACATGTCACCGAACCGCAGCCCGACTTCAACATGTAAAAAGGGGTTTTTCCCCATCATCTTTTATGTCGTTGGTCCCGCAGTCCCAACCTCGACATATCACATTGTTTATAGCACTTTTTAATCTATATTTCATGTCGTTGGCCCCGCAGTTCCAACCTCAACATGTCACAATCCTCTTTGTATGTCGTTCGTCCCACAGTCCCAACCTCAACATACCACAATTTTCTTTTCATGCCGTTGGTCCCGCAGTCCCAACACCGACATATTATAATTTGTTTTCATTCTTTCACATGCTTGCAAGTAGAAAGTAAGGATAACTATTCCTATGCATTTATCACATAAAAATCACGTAACTACCACAACTCCACACAACCTCATATACAAACAAAGCACATATATATAAAAGGTAGCTACACACTCACCGAGTAAGGTAAGCTCGCCGTATGTGAATCTATTGGGGTGTCTTTGAAGATCCGAACTGATCTCCTGTTATAACGTAACCACATATAAATAATCCTTCCAAAAACTAAATTATAATTTTTAGGGATTTTATTTACTGATTTTACAGCCTCTTACGATCATGAATTTCTCCTTAAAATATTTTAAAATTGATTAAATATCAATTCCCGATGACCAAAACTACTTTTCTCCAAAATCCTACTAACCGGTATGATAACCGGTACACAGCCGGTGTACCGGCCGGCATGCCGGTTAGTGTAAATTTTCGATCTTTTACAAAACAAACCCTACTGTCCAAAATGGCTCAAAACTGGTATGGTAACCGGTATGAAAACCGGTGTACCGCCCGGCATGCCGGCAGTCATGCCGGCCGTCATGCCGGTTAGTACAAATTTTCGTACAAAATTTCTATAAGGTTTGCTGGGCCATTTTCTTAAGGCCGGTACGCCAACCGGCATGCCGCCCGGCATACCGGTACGTTTACCGGTCTGTGCAGAATCGAGCAGATCGAAAATCTGCTAATCGATTTGCTAATCACCTTCGACAAAACCTCTTCTAAACTCGATTTTTTGTATAAAAACCTCAAACCAACTACTGTAACTTGATTGAAACTCTTCCCCTCAAATCATATCAAAATTTAAGCCTCAAAGATTAAGTTTTCAATACTCAAAAACATGTTTTTTTTCAACTAGTTCTACTTAATCAGCCCTTAAACGAGATTAAGGAAGAACCCTTAATCCAGGGCTAATTAAGCACGAAATTAAAAATACAAAAACATAGATTTTACCTAATTGATGTTGTGAACAAGGTTGTAAGAGGATTCTTCCTCCAATTCCTTCTCCAAAGCCTCCAATCCAAGCCTTTTCCCCAAGCTCTCTCTTAATCTCTCTCTACCTCTCTACCAACACTCAAGTGTTTGGAATAACCCTAATGGGAGTATAATGACCCTATATATTTCTAATGACAGATTTTAATCTTAAAGGACCTATTTGCCCTTCACTAACACTTCTTATTTCCCTTGTGAGCCACCACTCACATCTTATATGAATTGTAATTACAATTTAAACTTATTTTTATTTAAAAGTCTTTATAACTCTAAAAAATGTTAATCCTCCTCATATTTTCTTTTTCTTCCTTATTTTCTACTAAAATATTATAATATTTTTTAAA